>CAIGRL010187977.1:0-20210 GCA_903798325.1 Fraxinus xanthoxyloides | reverse complement strand
GAATGGAAGTAGCTAGATCGAAGAAGGGCATCAGTGTGTCACAACGGAAATATGTACTAGACCTCCTTACTAAAACTGGTATGCTTGGGTGTAAACCATGTGATACTCCTATGGAACCTGGGAGAAAAATAGAGAGTACTGGAGAATTTGTTGAAAAAGAGAGATATCAAAAACTGGTGGGAAAACTAATCTATCTATCTCATACTAGACCTGACATTGCATTTGCAGTAAGTGTGGTAAGTCAACACATGCATGCTCCAAGGGAAACTCATCTAGAAGCAGTATACAGAATTTTGAGATATCTCAAAGGTACCCCTGGAAAAGGACTACTGTTCAAAAAGGATGAAAAAAAAGAGATACATGTCTTCATTATTGCTGACTGGGCAGGAGCAACAGAGGATAGGAGATCAACCATTTCTATGGGGTTTGCACACTGCTCTATGAGATTTTTATCGTTATAGTGTGTGTTTGGTTTAGTATGTTGTTGTTGTTGTTGTTGATATCCAAGAACTGGATGAGTTCTTGATGTATTGGTAACCTCAAGAGTGTATTCTTGAGAGGATTTATTGTGTATCCCATTATTTTATAGTGGAAGGCATTTACTAGACTAGGTCTTGGGGTTTTTCCCTTCGCAGGGTTTTCCTCGTTAAAAATCTGGTGTTCAATTTATATTCCAGCTAGTGTGTGTGAGTCGTTGGATTTGCTTATTAAAGCTGTCGTTTCTAATTCTTGCAATTGGAGGGGTTGGTTAAATATTTTCGCTGTTTGTTTGATATATATATTGGCCCAATCCCAACAAAGTGGTATCAGAGCTTTGGTTGAGTCTGTACTTTCTGTGAGAATTGAAATGGAGGATTCGGCTAGTAGCATGGTTAAACTCACATCTTCCAATTATTTTATTTGGAAAACAATGATGGAGGATATCCTGTATTGCAAAGATTTGTTTGAACCCATTGAGTGGAATGGCAAGAAACCCGACTCTAAGACTGACAAGGATTGGAAGAAGTTGAGTAGAAAGGCTATTGGACATATTAGGTAGTGGGTTGATCAAAATGTCTTTCATCATATAGCCAAATAAGTAGATGCATATAGTCTTTAGCAGAAATTAGAAGATCTCTATGAAAGAAAGACTGTACAGAACAAGGCTTTTGTCATCAAAAGACTTGTAAATTTAAAGTACAGGGATGGAAATAGTGTTGCAGAGCACTTGAGCAGTTTTCAAGAGTTGTTGAATGAGTTGTCTACCATGGAGCTTACACTAGATGATGAGGTGAAGGCTTTACTTCTGTTGAGTTCTTTACTAGACAGTTGAGAAACTTTGGTTGTCTCTTTGAGTAATTCGGCCCCAAATGGTGTGATCACTGTCAACATGGTAAAAGATAATATGTTTAATGAAAAAGCCAGAAGAAAGGAGCAGGGTGCTTCTTCTAATTCTGAAGCACTCGTTACAGAAAGAAGGGGGAGAAACCAAAGTAGAAAACCTCGTGGTGATGACAGTCGTGACAAGTCCAGAGGAAAATCTAAGTCAAGAAATGGGATAAAATGTTATCATTGTGGCAAGTCAGGGCACCTTAAAAAGGAGTGCAGAAAATGGAAAACGAGTCAAAATGGAAATGTGAAGAACATAAAGAACAAAAGGAGACTGCGACAGTAGCATCTAAGGCAGAGGTGTTTATTGCTTATGATGAAGCACTTGCTAGTTTTTCAGGATACTACATGGATAGTTGATACAGCAGCATCTCTCCATATTACTCCACGTAGGGATTTGTTTTCATCCTTTACCAGTGGTGACTTTGGTTTGATCACGATGGGAAATGAAGCTAAAGCTAAAACTGTTGGCATGGGGGATGTACAATTGGAAACTAGCAGTGGTAGCAAGTTACTTCTCAGGGGTGTCAAACATGTTCCTGATATGCGCTGCAATTTGATTTCCATTGGAAAGCTTGATGAAGAAGGCTATCATAATACCTTGGATATAGCAGTTGGAAACTGACAAAGGGTTCTCTTGTTTTAGCAAGAGGAAAAAGATTAATGGTCTCTATAGAACATAAGCAAAACTTATTCATGGAGAGGTGAATATTGCTGACAATGAAGCATCTACTGTCACGCATCCCTTGTACTCATTGTTTAGTTGGAAAGCAAAGCAAAGCTACATTTTGTAGATTCCCTGCATCTAGAAAGACTCATATTCTTGATTTAGTTGACACTGATGTTTGCACAATGCAAAGTAATTCTCTGGGTGGTGCATTGTATTATGTTACATTTATTGATGATCACTCTAAAAAGGTGTTTGCATATCCTTTGAAATCTAAAGATCAGGTGCTGGAAGTATTTAAAGACTTTCATTTGAAAGTTGAAAGAGAAATTGGAAGGCAATTAAAAAGTGTCATGGCAGATAATGGCGGTGAATACGAGGGCCATTTGAAGAGTACTGTAGAAGATATAACATCAGACTTGAGAAAACTGTTCCAAAAACCCCGCAGCAAAATGGGATGACAGAGAGAATGAACATGACTATTTGTGAGAAAATAAGATATATGCTTTCTCATGCAAAATTGCCTAAGTATTTTTGGGCTGAGGCAATGAAGATAACAGTTGACTTGATTAATCTTTCTCCATCAGTTCCTTTGAATGGTGATGTTTCAGAGAGCTTTTGGACAGAGAAAGATATATCTCTTGATCACTTGAGAGTTTTTGGGTGTCAGGTATTTGTTCATATTCCTAAAGATGAAAGGTCCAAGCTTGATAGCAAAGCAAAGCAGTGTATCTTCTTGGGTTATGCACATGCAGAATTTGTGAACAGATTGTGGGATCCAGTGAATAAAAAGATTATCAGGAGCAGAGATGTTATCTTCGAAGATTAAACCATTGAAGATTTGGATCAGACTAAGAAGCCAAATACAGTTAATGAAGAACAAATCAGTTCAATTCCACTTATACGAGACCCCGTGGTACATGATGATCATAGAGAAAATGTGCAAGCACATGACATTATAGGAGACATGCATGATGAAGCTTCTACACAGGATGATGATGCAGAACTAGATCAAAATCAAGAGAATGTTCCTCTTGAGGTGTCAGCTGAAGACGAGTTGATAAGATCTACTAGAGAACGTCGGCCTTCCAAGCGGTATTCTAGTAATGAGTATGTGTTACTTTCTGATGGGGGAGGGTCAGAGAGTTATCAGGAGGTTTTGCTACATGACCAGAAAATGGAGAGGTTAAAAGCTATGCAAGAAGAGATGAAATCCTTGCATAAGAACCACACTTATGATCTGGTGGATTTACCCAAGGGCAAGAGAGCACTGAAGAACAAATAGGTGTTCAGACCAAAGGTTGAGCCAAATAGCTCGCAGCTAAGATACAAGGCAAGATTGGTTGTGAAAGGGTTTAGTCAGAAGAAAGGCATTGATTTTGAAGAAATTTTCTCACCCGAGGTCAAAATGTCTTCAATCCGGATTGTATTAGGCTTAGCATCCAGTATGAACATAGAAGTTGAACAACTTGATGTGAAGACAACTTTTCTACATGGTGACCTTGAAGAGGAAATGTACATGGAGCAACCAGAAGGATTTACAGCTAAAGGTAAAGAAAATCTGGTATGTAGGTTGAAGAAAAGCTTGTATGATCTTAAGCAGGCACCAAGACAATTGTACAAGAAATTTGATTCTTTATGGATGAGCATGGGTACACCAGAACTACTTCTGATCATTGCGTGTTCATAAAGAAATTCTCTGATGGGGAATTTATTATTCTTTTGCTCTATGTGGACGACATGTTGATTGTTGGTCGTGATACTAAGAAAATTAAGAAGCTGAAAAAGGAATTGAGCAAATCCTTTGATATGAAGGACTTGGGATCTGCAAATAAAATTCTCGGTATGAAGAATTCTCGTGATAGGAAGAATGGGAAATTATGGCTATCACGGGAAGGTTATATCGAGAAGATATTGCACAGGTTCAATATGGACAAGGCAACACCAGTAAACTCTCCACTTGCAAGTCATTTGAAACTAAGTTCAAAGCAAAATCCTTCAAGTGAGAAAGATAAGGAAGAAATGAAGAATGTGCCTTATGCATCAGCCGTGGGTAGCTTGATGTATGCTAAGGTATGCACAAGGCTAGATATTGCTCATTTTGTTGGAGTTGTTAGTAGATTTCTTTCTAATCCTGGAAAAGAACATTGGGCAGCAGTGAAGTGGATTCTCAGATATCTCAGAGGGACTTCTAAGAAATGTTTATCTTTTGGCATCAGCAAACCCGAGCTTGTTGCATTCACAGATGCAGATATGGCTGGTGATGTTGACTCTAGAAAGTCTACTTTTGGGTATTTAATCACTTTTTCAGGGGGAGCAGTTTCATGGCAATCAAGACTGCAGAAATGTGTTGCTCTATCTACCACAGAGGTTGAATATATAGCCATCAACAAGGAACTGCAATGGATGAAGAAGTTCTTACAAGAACTTGACTTAGAGCAAGAGAAGTATATACTCTATTGCGACAGTCAGAGTGCTATCCATCTCAGTAAGAATCCAACAATCCACTTAAGAACATATTGAAGTAAGATATCATTGGATTCAAGATGCTCCAGAGATGAAGAAGTTACATCTTGACAAAATCCATACTGATGAGAATGGTTCAGATATGATGACAAAGTCATTGCCCATGGAGAAAATACATGTAGAAGGAAAGCGGGCTTGGCGGAGTCCCTTACGTAGTCGGGAGGGAGAGATTTGTTGGGTTTTCCCTCTTCACATGAGGGAGCCCATTTAATAAATGGTAAGTGGGCTTCTTCTTTTATAAGCCCAAAAGCCAATTAAATATACCAAGTAAGAGACCAAACATACAACTCATACACACACAACAGAAAGAGAGCAACGAGAGTAAGAGAAATGAAGTCTTTGATTCATTCTTGCCATAGATTGGAGGTCCATTTGTGATCCGATTATAGTAGAATTGGTACGATCAGATTAAAGCTATTGGATAGGACAATTAGAACACTTGGCCATGTTCAACATGTTTCGTATTTTAAGAAAATCTCATCTTATTGTCTATCATTGATTCAAATGGATAAAGTTCTTTGGTGGAGATGGAGATTTGAAATTTTGTAAGGGTGCTCGGGATGTATTGGAGAGATAGAAAATGTCTCAGTTATACATCTTGTAGGGTCGTGCAGAATCTAGAAGTGTTAATCAACATAGGTGGAGTATTTTGTGTTTGGTTGGAAAAATCAATTTTGGTTATTGTTGAAGAGTTAGTTCATTCCTTGCAAGCGGATTTTCTACTCTAGGTGGAGAAAATTTTGGAGTTTTGTTCATTGCAGTGGAGTTCGTGTCAATATGGAGATTGTTAGAATTTAGGTATAACCCTAATTCCTTGTTGAAATAATTGAAAAATTCTGATTGAAGTACATGTCAAGAATTTAGTTTAGAATACTATTGGAGTCATATTCCAGTTGAAGTACTATTTTGGAAGCTCATTGAGAATCGGAAATTTGTATTGACCTGAAGAGGTTGAAATTAAGGACTAGGAAGAAAAGTTGCTGCATTTTCGCTAGTCTACTACTATCTGGCCGCTCGAGCAACACCTGTAGAATTCCTTCTAAGACTTGGTCACTGTCTGTCACTCACCTAGCGCTTGAGCGACAAATTTATCGCTAGCCGTCGCTCGAGCGACATGATTGTCCGGCCTAAGCCCTTTCACATTTTTACAAAATTCAGCACTCTACTTCGACTACAATTCATCTATTAGGGTTTGGACATCGCCCTACATAGTTGCCTATATATACTTGACTCTTCTATACAATTTATGAGAGAGGTTTGAGAATATATGATAGGTTCGCCTCCGTGATTACTAGAATTTCATATCAATGTATATTTATCCATTATTGTTCATGAGTCAATAAAATCTCATAATTCCTCTGCCGTATTTTCTTGTCTTCTTTAATTCTTTTACTTGTGATCAAATACTTTATATTTTGCCATATAACTTCAACATTTCAATCTGGTGGTTGGTTTCATATCAAGTGGTATCGAGCAATACGTACGTGATCCTTGAATTCATAACAACTGGTATCAGAGATTTTAGGCATAATTAACACAACAAGTGGTATCAGAGTGATTCTGGTAATGGAAAATTCAGGATATTGAGTTAGCTAGGGCGGTCGTTGATAGGCACAATAGTAGATTGTTTATTAATATTTAATTAAATAATATTAAAAAAATTCTATCAATATATAAATACGATAAAACGTAGAAGTCATATACATTTGAAAATATAATCCAATACAACCTAAAATTATAAGGAAAAAAAAAATATATTTTTCAATTATATGTGTATGATCAAGTTTCAAGTTTGTTACGAACTTAAACGAAACAATTTATATGTAAAGCATGATTAAACGGTAAAGACAAGCTCCGAGTTCAGGCGAATGTCATGCAAAATTTTGAAAATAATGATTTTTAGAACTACAACTATTTTTTTATCCTAAAAGAATTCGAACTCTTAAAAGAATAAAGAGCGGCACCTAAATTGTTCAAATTTGGATTTTATAAAATAGATTAGTAAAACCTAACAGTTAAAATGTATATATATCATGGAGTAATAATTTGAGTCAATAAATTTTTTAAAGGAATTATTTTGAAAATGAAAACTAATAATATATAATTGTTTAGTTATTATTTATTTTAAGAAATAGACAAAAAATTGAAAGTGCATAGACTTGAACCATATACCTCTCACATACTAAATGACCCATCTACCATATGAGCTACTCGCTTTTTTGTTTACTATTTGGACAATTATTAATTAATATTTACTATGTTTAAAAATTAAAAGGAATAAATTGCTGAAGGGAATCGAACCCATGCATTTCACATGAAAAGGCAAACACTCTCCTATACGATTTACACATCATTTCTATAAATTTTGTACACCAAACTATACACACGCACACAAATACAAATATTAACTAATCCTTCTTTTCGATGGATCCAGCACAGGCGACCGCCTTGGCTCGTCGAGTGTCGGAGTCCACCTCTGGATTCTGGTATCTTGTTTGTTTCAAAACATTCATATTGAAATAAAATCCCAAGTTAAATATTGATCTATCTCAGTTTCAATAGGCGTTAATGAATGGTGTTCGATAATATCAATGCTGGATGAAATATAAATTCGATTTTTGGTTTTTACTTTTCTTATATTGTCTAAATATTTAACCCTTGTTGGTTTGGATAAAAATTAAATTTCAATAAAAGTTGGTGAAAATTTTGTGGTTGAAAAGTTAATAAAAATCATTGAAATGTGTGGTTTAAAATGATTTTAAGAAATGGGGGTCAAACATGGGTTTAATATTTTTCCAATAAAGGAGGTGCCTATTTCTTAATATTCTAGTTCTAATAAATGATAACTCTTTTTTCTATTTATTCATGTGTTTTACCTCATAGATTAATTTATCCATTTCTGCAAGCAGCGGTTCAATATAATGTTTATTTGTCTCATCTTTTAGTATTCTTTAATATGCATATTCCTTTTACCATTGTTATTGCATTGATAGTTTTTACTGAAATTATTCATATTTCTTTTCCTATTGTTATTACAATTTTACCCAGCGTGGAACATATATAATTGCAATGTACTTCTTGATACATAATCATCTTTCTGAATTGTGAATACTTAATTAAAAATGATATATTAGGGTGAGTACAGGAGATACAAACTATTGATAGTATACCATGCAACAAAAAATCCAAGAAGCTAGCTGGTACATGTACCAAGTTAGTTTAGGTGGTGATAAGGAAGTTATGTGCAAATGGGGATGACAGATGGAATTCGAACACTATACAAACAAAAACTCACAATGCAAAGTTTTCTACTTTAATCTTCACAACTCCTCCCAGCTTCCACGCATATGCTTTCTAGCATGTACCACAATTTAGAATTGACTAACTTGTTTTTCTTTTTTTTTATAAAAAAGGCAATGTGTGCCATTTCTGTCACCGACTAATTGGCTAGCATTTATTCTTCTAAATACATACATGGAAAGTGACCCAATAGGTGGTAAATGACCATGCTGAGTATGGATTAAATTACTTAAGAGCATCACTCGACAATTTCTTCCAAGATTAACGTATGTAGTGAGATACCATTTGGCAACAATGTATTTAGGAATTCCTCTTTGATAAAATTAGTTTGTATCATCTATTACTTCGTCAAAGCTGACAAATTCTTCACTCTCTCGAGGAAATTACCCAATTAGTTTGTCATTGAAGTAGTCAACGTATTCATTTTTGGTTAAAAGAATTCCACGTCTTGTCATATAATCAAAGGAAGCTGCATTTTTTGTTAAACATGAGAAAACTGCATTGATTAAGCGTAACTCTGAAGTTTCAATGTCGTCACATGCTATGTTAACTAACTTAACTACCTATATCCACATCATATGAAAATCAGCCAAGTCATGCACCAGCTGGAGCTCTACATCAGCAGCCTTATCCTGGTTGTATTGATACGGTTTTTAGTGTACTATTTGTACCAGATTTGTTGTAAATTATTCTAGACAAGATCCATATATTTAGGAACAAACTAACTGCTGTCATTCTAGATTATTCTTTGCTCACACTATTGTATTATTTAATCTTGAAGAGATCATCAATTGATTTTAAGTTGATTTGCTCATTCTATCTTTTGTTGAATTCTAACTTGGTATCAAAGCATAGATGGCAAACGCCAGCAACATCAATACTCCTCAGAATGCAGATCCCATCCCTACACCAACCTCAGTTTCCAGTAGCACTGCTACTCCTCTGATAAGCAATAATAGCATCACACCGTTTGGAGTAAACCTTACTCAAGTTGTTTCAGTCAAGCTGGACAAAAACAACTTTTTACTATGGAAAAACATGATTTTACCAATCATCCGAGGACATAACCTTGAAGGCTATATTCTAGGGACAAAGGTGTGTCCCCAAGAATTCATTGGCAGCCAAATCATAAGTGAAGTTGGTACCAGCATTGAGATGGTTAAAAATCCTGAGTTTGGCCAATGGATGTCAACAGACTAG
Source organism: Fraxinus xanthoxyloides (assembly GCA_903798325.1). Classification (NCBI taxonomy): domain Eukaryota; kingdom Viridiplantae; phylum Streptophyta; class Magnoliopsida; order Lamiales; family Oleaceae; genus Fraxinus; species Fraxinus xanthoxyloides. Next base: position 11,149 of record CAIGRL010187977.1, on the reverse strand, counting down.
CTGCTTATGGGCTAGCTCTATTCTTCAATGACCCCGATATTACAATGAGGGTCATGGGTGCAACAAATTCAAAAGAGCTGTGGACTACAATTGAAGAAAGTTATGGAGTGCAAAACAAATCTAGAATTATTTTCCTCACTAGTGAACTGCAGAAATCAAGGAAGGGAACATCAAACATTGATCAGTACTTAAATAAGGTGAAGCAACTTGCTGATAATCTGGAGATTGGTGGGAAAATAGTCTCTCATACTGATTTAGTCACTCAGGTTTTGGCCGGACTAGATGAGGATTACACCCCTATTGTGGTTCAGATCAACAGCAGAGAACATATATCCTGGGTCAGCTTCAATCTACTCTTATGACCTATGAGAGCAGGCTTGAACACCTCAACTCTCTGAGAAATGACATAGGTGAAATCAATATTAACCGGACCTCAGTTAACTTCTCCCAAAGATCTGGGTTCAGCTATCATGGTGCCAGATCCTACAGACCAAATTCTGGTGGCAGGTTCACCAACTTTAACAACTATAGATGTGGGAGAAGGGGCAGAAACAGAGGCAATCTGTATGGTGGTAATGACAGACCAATCTGTGAAATCTATGGGAAAATTGGTCACAAGGCCAACGTATGCAAATTCAAATATGATGACAGATACACCGGGGCTCCTCCAAACCAAAGATTCAGCTATAATACCTCACCTACAGCACTCATTGCAAGTCCCAGTATAGTAAGTGATCCAGCATGGTACGCAGATACTGGGGCTAGCAATCATATCACTTCAGACAAGAGAAACCTCAATTCTGCCAATGAATATGCTGGTAAGGAGAAAGTTATGGTAGGAGATGGAAGTAAGTTACATATCTCTCATTTTGGTACTTCACATATTCCAGTTTTTAATGATAAAACTCTAGTTCTGAATAAGCTCCTTCACGTTCCTGAAATTAAGAAGAATCTTATCAGTGTTTCTAAGCTGACTTCAGATAATGATGTTTATATGGAGTTTTATTTTGATTGTTGTTTTGTCAAGGACAAGTCAACGAAGGAAGTGATAATGTAAGGGAAGCTTAAGGAGGGGTTATATCAGCTGGATCTTCCTCACCAAAACACCAAGAATTTCACTCAAGAGTCAGTCCTCAAAAATAAATTCCTGAACGGTCTTACTTCTATCGTTCCTAGTCAAGAGTCTTTGTTTTCAACAAGTGATGTATGGCACAAGAGATGTCAAGAGTCTTTGTTTTCCACAAGTGATGTATGGCACAAGAGACTTGGTCATCCTTCTAACCAAGTGATGAACCAAGTGCTCAAATTATGTAATGTCAAAATTAAAGAAAATGATATCTGACCTTTTTGCAGTGCTTGTCAACTTGGCAAGGCTCACTTATTACCTTTTCTTCTATCTTCATCACACGCCAAAGTCCCATCAGAACTAGTGTTTACTGACATATGGGGACAAACCCCCATCCTATCCACCTCAGGTTTCAAGTACTACATTTCTTTCCTTGATGACTTTAGCAGGTTTACTTGGATCTACCATTTGAAACAAAAGTATGAAGCCCTGAATGTATTCATTCAATTCAAAAAACTTGTTGAAAACAAACTAGGCTGTAAGATAAAAACTCTGTATGCAGATTAGGGTGGTGAGTATAGGACATTCTCAAAGTTTTTAAACTAAGAAGGAGTTGAGTTCAGGCATCCCTGTCCATATACTTCAGCTCAAAATGGCAGGGTAGAGAGGAAACATAGGCATGTGACAGAAACTGGCTTAACACTCTTAGCCCAAGCCAAATTACCTTTAAAGTACTTGTGGGAAGCTTTTTAAACAACTACCTATCTCATAAAAAGATTACCAACACCCACTCTTCAACAAAAATCACCTTATCAAACTCTGTACAGCAAGGATCCTAACTATCAAACCTTAAAAATATTTGGATGTGCCTGCTACCCGTGTCTAAGGCCATATCAAAATCATAAGTTCAGCTTTCATTCCACTAAGTGCACCTTTCTTGGCTATAGTGAATCTTACAAAGGATACAAGTGCTTAAGTCCTATTGGTAGGTTGTACGTTTCAAGGCATGTTATATTCAATGAATTAGAATTCCCATTCGAGTGTCCAACCTCCACCAAAATTCATTCAGATCCAACTGTCTCAGAAAATGTAATATCTCATTTTTATTTCCCTTTTGAACCAAAAAAATGATACAATCGATTCTGATCCTGCTGATATTACTCATCCAGAAGTTCCTCATGCTGAACATCACTTGACTTCTGACCTTGATGACAATATACTAGATGAAGATGAACTTAATGACTCTGAAGGAAATGGTGAAACAGAAGCTGCAGTACAAGAACCAAACATGTCACAGATTAATGAGTTTCCTTTGCAGTTAGATAACAATGATGTGAAGAATTGCCCCAATATAGAACTGGAAATCTGCATCCTATGATTACTAGAGCAAAGGCTGGAGTGTTTAAACCAAAAATTTATCTTGGAAAGGTAAGTGAAAAACTCTCAGAACCTCAAAGTGTAATTGAAGCCATGATGAACAATGATTGGAAGAGAGAAATGGAGGAAGAATTCGAGGCCTTGAAAAAGGCTAAAACCTGGGAACTTGTGCTACCTTCTTCAACATACAACATTGTTGGGAATAAGTGAGTTTACAAACTTAAGCAAAATGCAGATGGCTCGGTGCAGAGGTTCAAAGCCAGACTTGTGGCAAAAGGATTCCATCAAACTCCTGACATTGATTTTTATGAAACCTTTAGCCCTGTTATCAAGCCATAAACAATCAGAATAATACTTACCTTGGCAGTCTCAAAGGAGTGGGAAATCAGACCAATTGATATCAATAATGCTTTCCTTAATGGAGAGCTTGAAGAGATAGTCTTCATGAATCAACCTGAGGGATTTGTTGATGAGTTGAAGCCAAATCATGTTTGCAAATTGAACAAGGCTCTTTATGGATTGAAACAGGCACCTAGAGCCTGGAATGAGAAGTTAAAAACCACATTTCTAGGCTGGAAATTGAAGCAATCAATTGCAGACACTTCACTCTATTATTTCAAAAATGAGAATCAAATAATTTTTGCATTAATCTATGTGGATGATATTGTAATAACAAGTAATGAGAAAGGCTTGCTGCAGGAATTCATACATAGTCTGAACAAAAAATTTGCACTGAAAGATCTGGGAAGGCTGTATTACTTCCTTGGAGTTGAGGTACTGTGGCATAATTCTGGTATTCACCTCACTCAAACCAAATATATTACTGATCTACTTGAGAGATCTGAATTGCAAAATGTAAAACCTTGTATCACCCATATTCCTGCTGGCAAATCTATGTCCAAAATCAAAGGTGAAGCACTGAAGAATTCCACAGCTTACAGAAGTGCTGTAGGATGTTTACAATACCTCCTATATACCAGACCATACATTACCTTTGCTGTAAATAAGTTAAGCCAATTCTTGCAAGCTCCAATATCATCACACTGGCAAGCATTGAAGATGGTGTTCAGATATCTAAAAGGAACAATAAACCATGGACTATGGATCCAAAGAAGTGACAAACTTACTTTGAATGGATACTCAGATGCAGACTGGGCATCCTGCCCTGATGACAGAAGATCAACCACCGGGTACTGTGTTTATTTGGGCGATAATCTGATAAGTTGGTCCTCCAAGAAGCAGCGTGTTGTAGCATGTTCAAGTACTAAATCAGAGTATAGAACACTTGCATCAATTGCCTCAGAAATAGCTTGGGTTCGGTCACTATTTCAAGAACTTCAACTGCCTCTTTCTGAGATTCCAATCATTTGGTGTGACAATATGAGTGCTGGAGCATTGGCAGCTAATCCCATATATCATGCTAGGACAAAGCATATAGAACTGGACGTACATTTCATCAGAGACAAAGTCATTGCCAAAGAGCTGGAAGTGAAATATATTCCCACTTCAGACCAGATTGCTGATTTACTAAACAAGGGACTGAATCATTCAAGGTTTTTATTTTTGAAAGACAAGCTTGGAGTTACACTAGTACCTTCCAGCTTGAGGGATGGTGTTAACTAACTTAACTACCTATATCCACATCAGATGAAAATCAGCCAAGTCATGCACCAGCTAGAGCTCTACATCATCAGCATTATCCTGGCTGTATTGATACGGTTTTGAGTATACTATTTGTACCAGATTTGTTGTAAATTATTCTAGACAAGATCCATATTTTTAGGAACAAACTAACTGCTGTCCTTCTAGATTATTCTTTGCTCACACTATTGTATTATTTAATCTTGAAGAGATCATGAATGGATTTTAAGTTGATTTGATCATTCTATCTTTTGTTGAATTCTAGCTTGCTATAACTGTCTCATTTAGTAAATTGATGAAATCATCCTCTATGTAAGATTATGTTTCATTACTAATTTGGATCAAGTATTTTTCAAATCGATTGTATTTTGAGCATGCATGTTTTGAGTTGTTGCAGCTTTTTCCATTTTCTCCAAAATATAAGATCTAAACAAACTTTGCTAAATTGTTTGTTGTCTTGTTGTTCTTGGGACGTCATGTAATACATGGGGAAAATCTACTTCAAATGGAAAAAATTTTCCACCAAATGATTTTGAATTGTCCAAGATATCTCTTAAAGTTCTATCAGTGGTTTCTATTGTGTTTTGTAGGAAATTGGTGATTCACCCTGTATTATAAGTTTTGTCTGTTAAATCATTTCTGTTGTATTACTTTGCTTTGATATACTAAACATTGTTATCCGTTAGTTTGGAGTGGAATATTGAATCTTGAATGGGATGTTTCGCCTCCTAGATTTATTGATGTTCCTATACCTCAAGTTGATGCGCAAGTGCTATCAACTTTTGAGACCAAACCCTTGCTAGCAAAGCACAGTAAAAATGTGTATCATCGATCCATCGACAAAAAACACACCTCCATTTTCACGGTCCATTATTTCAAGTACAACATCAAAAGCATATTTTTCATTGAATTTAGATATGATGTTTCTTGAATATCAACATTTGGAACCTTGACATAGCATTCATCTAAAACTTCGTTTGCATTGGATTCATTGTTACTATGGGATGTATCAATAAGTTAAGACAAGTCATATGCATTAATAGTCTTTCCTATAAATTGGAGAAAAACTGTATTATGTCGCAAAGTTCATTGCATATAATATTCTAATAATTTTTCGACATTTCATCTGTAATCTTCTGCCAAGTCTTCAAAATACATGTTCCACAATTTTCTTATTACAGTAGGTTTACTGTAGACCAATAACGAGGTAAAAAGTCTTCGAAATTCAAAAGACATTTGAAATGCGACTTCGTCCAAATATTCAATAATGGTATGATCAAATTCCAAATGACCTCGTTTTGTGTTGCCTTCTTACAATGATGAATGCCATGCTCCATTAATTGTTAGCAATAACTCAAAATATATAGGTCCTTTCACATGGTTCAATAGTAATCACAAATGATATTTTTCTCCTTCGCTGAGATTTACCACTACAACAGGGAGATAACATATCCCTTTTTCGTTTTGTCCACTTTCGACGTCTTTTGTAAGTAAGTGTAGGAAATGAAGATTGAGAGGTAATTTGTAATAAAAAAAAGCTGGTAGGATTCGTTGCAATCAAAATATCTTTTCATCTTATCTTTTCTTTTAATTAAAAAATCAATTAATTATATAGATATTGAAGAAATGTAATTATAAAGATTAATTTTATATTTTATAATCCCATTCTTACATAAAAAAAAAGTTAGATTAAGGAGATTGACTAAGGTCATTGTTGACAAGTAGCCAAAAAATGACAAAAGTGGAAACTAAATGTTTCACTAAGTGGGTATCTGGCGAGGGTATATTGACTTTATTTACTACAAATACTAACTATGTCAATTGCCTCTAAATATTTTTCCCTCCACTCTTTTTTATTGGAGCAAAGATAATTGTTTAAACATATATAAAAAAGTTGAAAATCTAAATTTGGAATCAAATAAACTTGAACAAAATGATACTTGCATCGAGAGAATTTTCCATCGTCAAAACTCTCAAAATTGTGTATTTTTTACAATGAATGGAATGAATCCTACTTATATGTAACCCATAAAACCTACTAAAAATGGAATCAAGCCTTAAAAATAACAAAAGATATCACAAAATAGAGTTTCAACTAAAATTGAAGATTACACAAAATTTGGAAAATTCGTGTCCAGAATTGCACTATGCGGCCCGCATAGGCTTCCTTCATGTGGCTGCATGCCTAGGGTAACTATGCGGTTGCATAGTTACTTTTTTCAGCTTTGACCACATAGTTACTTTTTTGATCTTTCTTGTCTCCTGCTTGGACCAACTTGATCAATCTTGTTTCTTTTCAAAACCCAACATAAAACTTGTATCTTTGCTTGTCGTGATCAATGTTTCGTCCATTGTGGCTTGAGCAAGTAGTCACATTACTTCTTTGACCCGCTTCACTCATGACCTAGTTATATACCCTTCCTCAAACGATCAATGAATCATTATCTGGATTAGCCCTCATATCTTAGCTCACATCATAATAGTTGTTTTCAACAAGCAAGTAGTAACCTAAATGTAAGCTTATGATTATTCGTTTAATTAACTTTTGTTATTGTTATATCTATTATTATTTGAATAAATTAAACGCAAAACAAGTGTTAATTACGCAAAAAAATATAAATGTGTATTTTTCGTACATATTTGAAACGCAAAATTTGTTAATGCGGCCGTGAGAAGCTTGTTAGTGTCATTTAGGGATGGCAAAAGAGTATGTCAGTTCGAATGACCTGTAGCCCAACATGGGGCTCGATCCAAAAGCCAAGCCAAAAATTTGGGACTTGGCTCGAGCTCGAGCTCAAGCTCAATCACCCCGTGCAACTCGTCGAGCAGCATGGGCCTATTTTACCCCTATCTGTCTAATAACTTGCAAAAAGCGAACAACCTACAACTGCTTTTGCAGTTGGAATGGTGATGTGAGTTTTCACTTTCATCACCTATCTTTTTGCCTAAGCAAAGAGATGTTCTGCTATATAGAAAGGGTAAGGAATTTTCAATTTGGTTTCAATTTTTTGGGCTATATATATTAATGTTAAAATCTTAATTTTGCTATCAACTTACTTTGAGAATGTTCAACTTGCAATATTCTATTTTCAACTTCTTTGCTCCAATATCTAGACCCCTTTCCTATAATTTTTCAATTTTAAATGTTCAAAATTAAATCACTACAAATGTGTTTTACTAGTGACGAGATTAACCAATTTAAGAGTAGTTTGAGTACTCCATCCGGGCATGATGCATATGAAAATGCTCTAATTGACTTTGAGAATATCTAAGAAGAAGAAATATTCGAAACTAAATGGCCAAATAAAGAATTTTCGGATTGTTGGCAACATATTGTAATTACTGTGTTAAGGAACTTAGATGGAAGCCTTGTTCAAGCACATCTCATCTGAATAATCATGTATTAAAGACTTGCAAAGCGAAATCAACCAATTTCGACCCAAAATATACCAATTTGTGTTGGCGGTCTGGTTCTACTCTTTCTACCTTCTTATATTCACATGAAAGATTTCACCAAGGAATGGTTTCACCTGAGATGCCATTTTGCATGATAGACTCCATTTACTTTACTTGACTCGTGTAGAACTATCTCCAATCTAGATATACTCATATTTTTAGAAATACGCTTTGTGCAGATGCTATAAAATCATATAACAAAAGAAAATAAGTTGTTATTAAATTTCTAAACATTTGATAGTATTATATATTTTACATCTGATTTATGGACAATTAGTAAAAAAAAAAAATGTTATATTGCTGCTACATCCCATTACATTGATAACCTTTGAATTCTGCATAAAATGATTATTACATTTTTAGATTAGTAGAATATCCTTGTACTTTCATAACATAAACATAGTTTGAAAAGGGATTACATAAGAATTTGGTATACAAAATATGGTTTGATTTACTTTTGACAATACTTGTGTGAATAAACTTGTTATTGAGAAATTTGTTGATGATCTTAACCTTGTATCGCATGTTTATTTTTTCATCAGCATTGTTTATGTTATATTATCAATTTGATTGTGAAAAATGGTTTACAACATATAAAAGAATAGTTAGACAAAATTAGACAATCAATAAATTTCATTATTTTGTCACCATCGAGTAAACAAGCATTTAATAGTGTATGTACAGAGCATGGCCTACAAGAGAGATCATTTACCACTTATGTAACACATGGATGGAACTCTATGTACTTTATTTTACAGTCATGTGGCATACTTATAAACCTGAAGATAATTTGGAAGATTGAAAATAGGTTTATTGCATTTTGTGTGAAGAGATTCTCAAAACCTTGATGCCAAAATCATCTGCAATGGTATTTATTATCCTACATTTTCACTTATTCTACGACATTTTATGTGCATTGCAAAAATATGTAATAAATATAGGAGTTTGCCAATTTTTGTTGATATATTCTTTCTATGGAATCAAAATTTCTCAAATATTGAGAAGAGTTACACTATGTATATCTTTTAGCCTCGATGATGAATCATCAACTTAATATAACTATTATAAAGGGGGTCTCATATAACTTTAATGTGAAATTATCACATGTAAGTATAGAATTTTTATTATTTGAAATGTATAAATATTATGATGAAGAAGGAGGTCACACAACAGTTCTAATTCCCAAAGTACATGTTTTCAAGAAGTACTACAATGAATTCAGATGATTTATGAAATTTTTTTTAACTCCAATACAAGTTCTCCCTCAGTTAATTTTAATTTATCCATATCTAGAGTGATAGATGACGGTGGTACAAATCTTGAAATGCTATGTGAGTTATCGAAGTATATGTTTGTAGATGGTCGTAGTGTGTTACAACAACAAGAAATGGAGGATTTTGATCTTCTATCACAGTGGAGGTGTAACAAAGGACAATATCCAATTGTATAAAAAAAATTGAACGAGATCTACTAACTTCTCCAATGTCTATGGTAACATCGGAGGCTACGTTTAGTTAAGGGTAGGGTTTTGTCAAATGAACAATCAAAACTAAAAGAAGACATATTGGAGATTCTATTATGCTTGAAAGACTAAAAATGTGTAGAATTACGTATTCAAGATAGAGTTGATAGTGTAATGGTCGAGGAGGTGTAATAAATCCAAATATAGAATATGGTAAGTTTTTAAATTCATCCGTTGGTTTAATTATGTAATTTTTAAATCCATTTGTTTGAAAAAATTGTACATGAAATATTTTATTCGTATATAATTTTAATTCCACGTACATTGATTATAGCTGGTCCCAAACACAAAAAAATGAGGAGAGTTGTAAGTTTTATTTAATCTAAAATTAATATAAATTGTACAAAATTTACATTGGTAAAAATAATTTTTTATTTTAAGAATTTTAAAAATATAATAAAAGATTAAAAAACTTGTGAACCTGCTTGGTTCGATAAAGCTCTAGCCAAGCCTTAAAATTCTGGATGGGCTTTAGCTTAGCTTGTGCCAAAAAAGTTCGAGCTTTTTTTGGAGCCATGCATGAGCTGTGAGCTTCGTCTTGTCTCGTTGCCATGGCTAGTGTCATTGGGTAGAATGCTAGAAATTGAATGAGAAGACGCATATATTATAATATAAGTACTTATATGATAGAGAATAAAATTTAGATTTTTATCAAAGTCAAAACCAATAAATAACTTGAACCATATATTTTTGGGGATCCACATAAATCTACAATTCATATATATACATATGAAATATGATTTATCAAGCATCGTTGATGACACAACAATCCATTTTGTCATTGTAAAATGGTCAGATTAAGACGTAAGAACGTTTTTGATCAATTAACAGATTTTTGGATGGAAATCGTTAAAAAGTGTTTTTGATACACATTTATTAAAGAATTGAGACAATGATGCACCATTTTTAAATGCTGATATTATTTATATAATGTGAAAATGTTGAATAAGGATTGATTGCTCTTATTTTTCCATTTCGAAGTCGATATGTTTTTCTTTTCTCAAGTATTGGGAAATAACTTTTCGATTTTATCATTAACAACGTAGTTTGAAAATTACTTTCCTAAAACATTATAAAAAATAACATATTAGTCTAATAGTGAAACTTTTATAAAAAAAATATTGGCTCCCCATCACACAAAATTAGTTTTAAAACTTCGATAGAGTTGTTCTTATTGTTGTAGATCTCAATGAAACCTTTTCGAAGTATGAATACTTTTATAATCCACTTCAAATGCATTCGGCAGTCTTATAAAGATAAAATCGCAATCTTCGTTTGGCAACATCAATATTTTTCAAATATGAAAATAAATTTAAGATATGACGACAAAAATATATATTAACGATTGACAAAACAGAAAAATTCAATATTTTTTAGATTAAACTCATGACCTGACTCGTTTTGTTGATCTATTCATATATCGGACCTCGTTTTTGTTATTGTTTTCGAAGATGATGTATTCATCCGTGATATTTCTAGTATATAAAATAAAAAAAACATTGATATGTTAGTTTAGTAATTTATTTATCAATGTTGAAAAAAATCATATAACAAATATAGGACATATCATACAACACATGTTTTTATCAAGGATATAATTGTGCTTAGTTACCAATATGATGCATCGACATATGCTTATTATAATTAACAATTCAAAATTTGTTTAATATCGGAAATTGGGTAAATATGAAAAAAAAAATCTCAAATAATTTTATTTAATATAAAAATCAATCATAGAGTAATATAAAGTGGTTGTTCACGTTTCAACAAAATCATAACTGCAAAAGTTCAATATTATTGCACATATGCTAATGTTCCCTCATCTCTCTTAAAAGTAATTATTAAATCATAATATAGCAAATAATTAAGCAACTAAATAAAACAAAAAAAAAGTAGAAATTAAATATAAATTGTCAAGACAAATACGATTCACAATGGTGGAAAGAGATCTCAATAGATGTGCGCCAAATATGGCTCCACAACTTCGTAAATATGAATACAATACACACACACACACACACACACACACATATATACATCTATTGTATGTACACATATATATATATGTATGTATGTACACACACACA
>CAIGRL010187875.1:0-10642 GCA_903798325.1 Fraxinus xanthoxyloides | reverse complement strand
TATTTCGCTTTTTAGAATGGATATATGCTCAAGCATACTTCAATTCCTCTTGCAACTTGACGAACTACATGTTTGACTTAATACTCGAATTGAAAATGTTTGTAGGTTTGGTGCACTGCTACCATAATACATCCATCATTCATTTGTAAAAAATAATAGATGTATGTTATATACAATGAAAATTTAAAGTGAATAATACAACAAAAAACAAAATACAATATTTGTTTTACGTGGAGCCATTCTATGGCGATTAGCTATAGCAGATAAACGTCCAAAGTCACCATGTGCTTGCCTAAATAGTCTCATTTCACTAGTCAATTTGCTTCTTAAATCAGGTTGATTATAAGCATATCTCTCAATTACACGTAATAGTCCCGAAATAGTTTGTTTATGATTTTTCATATCTGGATTATTATATTGAAAAGAAGGGTTTAACCAATATCCAGTAGCATTAAGATTCTTATGCAACTGACTATCCCGTCGATTTTGAATAATTTGCAGATAAGGAGCAATTATAGTCTTCCTTTGTTGAAATCTACGTTCCATTTCATAATTTGCAACTTGAATAGCTTCATACAAGTAGCTCGTTGAAGGCTTTTCATCACTATCAACAATTCGTAGAACACAAACTAAAAGTTCAATAAGTTGCACAATAGTAGCACACTCTTTTCAAAACATGAAATCGAGTACATTATCAACAAATATTTTCCCTTTGCTTTCCTTAAGCATATGCCAATAAATGTCCATTCTCTAGATGTCACGATTGCTCTTAATGAATCTTTTTGGGCAAGTATGATTTGCAAAGCTATAAAAGTAGTGGCAAAACGAGTAAAAGCAGGTCGAAGTATTTATTTTCTTCCAGTAAATTTCCTCATCAAATGCAAAGGGTGGCAGTGGTTGTATATACATATATATTGTAGTTTTTGATGCTTGAACTACAACATTACTAACTTCATGCAGTTTTTCAATATCATGAAACATTAGATTTATGCAATGGGCTGCACATGAAGACCAAAATAATGTTTGAAACCTTGCTCCAATAACCTACCAGCGGCAACATAATTTGCAGCATTGTCGTCACCATATGGACCACACGTTCTGAACCCACAAATAACACAATATCTTGAAACAACTTATATAACATATCTGCAGTTTTTGATTCATCTGAAGCATCTATAGATTTTATAAATAATGTACCTTTCGGACAATAAGCTAGAAATTTAATTAGAGTTCTTCTACATTGATTTGTCCAACCATCTGCCAAAATTGGTTACCAGGTCCTGCTCTTGACATGAAGTACGAACAAATTCCTTTTTGTTCTTTTAAAACTTTAGCTCCCACTCCTTTTCTTTCACTTTTATCCACAACTATACCCTTTCCGTTAGAACTAGGGGGGATGATTTCTTGAACATCATTATTATACAAATCTCTATACATTTGTTTTTCTTGTTCCATATAATAAGAATTATGTGGATTACACTCGTCAAGAACTTCTTGAGTTTTACGCTTCTTTGCAGCAAAGTTGTCCAAGTTTTCTTTCACTTTGAATCTTATATCAGGGGGTACTTTACGACACGAATCTACTTTACCTCTTAACCCCGCTAAGTGTTGTTTGACCTGAATAATACCACCTCCAACAAAAGTCTTTCCGCAATACAAGCAACCAATTTGTTTTTATTTCCATTAGTACCAGCTTCAAGAACCATTTACAATGATCCCATGCTATATCTGTTTTTCCTCTAACTTGACTTTTTGGTGGAAAAGAATGTGGTGTACTAATATCACCAATGAACTACACAAAGACACAAATTATGTTTAAGTTCAAATTCGCCAATCAAAAATTGAGATATCCATATTACATAAAAAAAACATGTCAAATAAAAAATAGAATAGAAATTTTAGAAAGAAACACACACAAATCAAAAGACGAGATGGAAGCAATTAGTGATATGTCTCTTCCTCACATTGATCCCTGCATTGATCTCACCCTGAGTGTGCATATTCCTCAGTTCAGTCACAATAGTAATTGGGTTCAAACCTACATTCTCAGCCAATGTATATGGAATAACCTCAAGAGCCTCAACAAATGCCTTCGTGCAATATCCTTCCATACCCTATAGCACCTTGGCCCATGCGTCCAACTGCCTAGACAGTTTGATCTCAGGTGCTCCACCGCCAGAAATCAGAAACTTCTTGTTCACCAAACACCTCACCACACACAAAGCATCATGCAAACTCCTCTCAGCCTCATCAAGCACCAAGTGGTGAAAGTTATATAAATTAACTTCAGGCTTATTTGATTCACCAAAAGTGGAACCAAACTATAAATTAACTATAGGAGGAATAAATAAAATTAGTAAATTACATATTTGATTCACCAAAAGTGGAACCAAAATTGCTAATTTGCAAGTTCACTGTCAACTACAAACATTACACATTCATGGAAAATTTTCCATCTCGGCAGTTGGAAATTGGAAACAATATCAATGAGTCGATTCCATATTCACCCATAAAATTGAATTTAAAACAGTTATTGTATATAGTATACAACATATAGATAACAATAACACGAAATTATGGTAAAAATCTTCAAAAATTCAGCCATCTTGAGAAATATGTTTGACATACTGTAATCGCACAAAAAAGTGAAAATCACAAAAAAAAAGGCAAATTTGGGACCTACATCTTCTTCTTCCATCTAATAAAACTTGAAATTAGAGCTTTGGATTATTGGGAGTTGAATTGCAAGTGATGGATGAGGGAATCCTGGGGTTCTACGGCACGAATTCGATTGAGAGAGAGAATGCATTTTTTCCTTTCGGTTTTTATATGGACCGGACGAGTTAAATGAATTTGGGCCAATGGTTTAATGCAAAACCCGATGGTTCGGTTGGTTTTTTTTTTTTTTTTATTGTTTTTTCGGGTTGACTGCTTAGTTAAAAAATAAGGTTGCTCGGACTGGACCATGGTCCGGTTCAACGGGTTCCGGATCGAACATGACGGTCCGATCCTGATTTAATAATCATGGTTGTAAGGACTAAGGAGAGATTTGCTCTCATCGGAAACAATGGTATTTCTATTATAGGGTTGGGGTGAAAGGGGAAAATATTGTTGATTAAATGGGGGGATTAAATGGATGGAGGGAGGGAGTGAGAGAAGTTTTATTTTTGTGTGATGAAAGTGTTACTCATATAATACAAAAAAAAAAATACTATATCTTAAGTGTAGCAGGATACGATGAATTGTTTTTATTCAATTTAGTCACACAATAGTACAACATAATGAGAATTCATAGGACACCTAATTTAAATAGCACTAATACTTTTAAAATAATTACTATGTTGTGCCAACATAAAACACTTCCCACATATTTCCACTCGGAACAACAAGAATTCAGACCTCCAATATATAATTAGCACAGACTAAATCTTGTTTTACCTTAGCAAATGTGCTCCTAAGTCAACTCAAACCGACAAACTATGCTGCGGTCACAAATCATGCACCAAATTCTTGACTAAATCAAATTATTGGTGTTGCAAATAACTAGTAGACGTTATTTATTGTGAGTCAAATATTAAGTTTTAAATTCTTTTAGCAAACATAATATTAATAAAAATAATTCAATATATTTAGGGCTGTAAATGGATCGGATATGAACCCAATCTGTCTATATCCGATCCGATTCGATAATCCAACGAATATTTGATTGTTAAATCCATATTTGTTTTGCTATGTTATCGGATATTCGATCCGATAATCCGATCCAAAATTTAAAAAATTAGGAAAAAAATAATGTCGGAATCAACTTTATTATTATTATTATTTCCAATTCTTAAGTGGGTTTAATAATTATAAACTTTCAACTTTTTTATGTTTTGAATTTGATGATTTTTCATTTTAAATTCATTTAATTTCTCATTTATTTATTTTAGTCACAAATAACACTTTATAAAAATATTTGACCAACTCAATTATTTATAACAAATCGGAACGGATTGACATATATCTATATTTGATCAATTTAGTTAACGAATTATCAGATCAGATCTTGATTGAGTTATCGGACTAAGACCCTGAATCCATCTCCCATTAATTTCATTGGATTCAAATTAAAATCCAATCTATTAACAACCCTAAATATATTATTACAAACGTTGATTACGTATTTTCATACTTTGAAATTATTATATAATTACATTATTATCAATACTCTCAAATGCCTTGTTATCAATATACATAATTAGACCATCAATCAACCATGGAATCTTCAATATAATTGTGTGGTTTAAACCTAGATATTGAAAGAACAATGAGATTAGGAGCTTGTGATAAGCTAGAAGACGAAAAGTGGGGGAGAGAGAGAGAGAGAGAGGAATTCAAAAATTTCTGTAACGTCAACTGACCTCACACGACCCGTATAAATCCGCACACGTCAACTGAATTCAATATGGTCGCTCACGAAACACTTGATTTTTTCGGACAGAACCTTTTCTCTGGTAATTCAATTATTGATTCCCAAAACTAAACATTGTGGATTACAATTCATTGCAATGCACATCTAGCTGTCAGAGGACCAAAGCATTGACTTTTAACAGTAAATACTTCAGATCTAGTGATTAATCACAGCTTTTCGGTGTCTTGTCGACTGCAGGCAAGAATGCGACCCTGCAAATCAAGACTTTGACATGAACCCAATTCCCACACTGAAATCTGTTGGAGACGCGTGTATCAAAGAGTGGGGCCAATAAAGCAGTAATTTTCTATACCACATTGATTGGCAAAAGAAAGTAGGAGAGAAAATGGTCTTATACTCCTATAAAAAAGAAGATAAATTGGTTTATAAACTTGTAAGTTTGAACTTTGGGTCTCAACCTCAAGAGGCACCCAAGTTTTGTGATGAGAGAGGACATATTCTAAAGGTGAAGACAAAATTTAACATACAAGATTTTGGACGACTCTAGTGAGGTTGGTATTTTCAGATGAAAATTACAAGTTTTTAAGATGGTATTATT
The DNA here is from genome assembly GCA_903798325.1 of Fraxinus xanthoxyloides. Classification (NCBI taxonomy): domain Eukaryota; kingdom Viridiplantae; phylum Streptophyta; class Magnoliopsida; order Lamiales; family Oleaceae; genus Fraxinus; species Fraxinus xanthoxyloides. The sequence continues at coordinate 5,630 of CAIGRL010187875.1, read as the reverse complement.
GATAGTATCAAAGTCTATTAAACTCAAATGAGTAATTCGATGTAACTAAGACTCACATAAGTACATAATTTTCAAAACTGATCTTTTCAAATGAGTCACCATGCATGTAAAGAACAAATCCACATCAGTTAAATACATAAATATATACCAATATATAAGAATTTAAGTTATTTCTCCTAACAAGATTAACTTTTTAAAGATGAAACAATATCAAATCTTAATATATTAAATAGTGGGTTTGAGTTAACCTTACACATGAAGGCTGATATAGCTAGGTGGCGTGGAAAAAAATATTTGAAAATTAAGCCTAAGCGGACTAGTGGCCAAGGCCCAATGGTTCAAGCCGAAACGTACTAATTTTCCCTTAGAAGTTCTAAAAGAAAATAACCAACCAGCAAAACCCGTTCTACAATAAAGACATGTATTGAATTCTAAAAATATTGTGCACTTCATTTATTTTCAAAAAATGCTCTTAAAAATCCATGTTGGTTGATGAATGGGTATATTGTGCTTTCAAGTTAAGGTTTCACAATGGAGACGAAGACAATCGGACATTGATTTTGAGTCCTCAAGAACAGTTTAAGAGAGATATTGAGATATCTGGTTGGAACACAACTTAGAAGATCTTTCTTGATGAGGATGATGTGGATGGATCGAATTCAACATTAGACATCCCATTAACAACCTAATCCCATAGGGCACTGAGGGTCCGGTAAATGTACCATACAAAAGAAAGTGACTTGGAACATTAAGAATGTTTCTTTAAAAAAAAACAAAAACAAAATTTAAACCCCTTCGAATCTTGCTCAATCCCTTCAAAATCGTCCTAAATTTCTTTTTGCTGAATTATTGATATACAATACCCAAGCATTTGCCTTTCTAATATAAAAACCCCTAACTTAGAATCCCCAAGAATCATCAAACCAGGAAAAAAAAAGAAAAAAATCTGTCCAATATCATTTTTAAACCCTAGTCCAAGAAAAGTGTTGTCAAAACTCACGTGCCACGCCCAGCTATTGATCAATCCAAAAGATGTACCAGGTTACAAACATGGACTTGGACTCGTACAAAAACCAAAAATTCTCTCTTTAGTTTTAGTCACCATTGTAAAAAATCGCTTTGTGGAGTGGTTTAGTGAAAACCACTCGTCTTGTTAACTTGAAGCTATTAAACTCCCTTCAATGTTTCTCAGCCTTCTTCTCCCCAAGATTGATAATGAAGAAGTTCACAATGTTAAGATCTTGAGTTCCTTCTTAACATGTCAACCTTATTAAGAAGAATAATCAAAACCCCTATCAGTCAGTCAATATTTTCATCTTTATTAGATATGAGACTTTTATCTCTTAACAGACAATACGTGAAATGAACGTGTTCTCCATATAAAATCAAGAACTTTTGATCGAGAGTTGTTTCTAAGCTTAAAGCATAGTAGTGAAAATGCTTATAAGCTTAGCAAAAATTCGTTGTTTCTCATCTAAAAGTCGATGTCATTTTTTACACTTCAAATCCTACCTTGAGCCGTCTTTTATAAGCGCGTTTCAAGTATATGCTTTAAGATGAACTCATAAGTTCCTAGATAACGTTTTTAAAAATAAGAATTTTATAAATACAGCATGTTGCAACATGAATTATCAAATGTCACAACAATGTAGACCAATAAAAACGTAAACATATTCTCTTTAAAAGACTTTTGAGATAAACATAGTAAGGTGAAAGAATATTTTTTCAAATTAATTAGATACGAAGATAAGTATGTGATGTTGTCTTCTTCCGTAGGTACAATTCCTTTTTTTCCAGACTGAGATTTAATCTTGTGCATCCATTTCAAAGACTATGGTTTAACATCCACGTTTTTATTCATAAAATATTGTGGACTACATTACACTAAAATATATTGTCTAGGACAATTTATTTTCCATTTCACATCTTCACCTAGTAAATTAGTAATATAACTATTGAGATCTCTTCATTTTCGTTATTTTCACATCAAATGAAGGAACCTTTTTTTTCAATTTGTTACGAATTTCGATGAGCCTCTGCACGGAAGGGTCTCGGATAAATCAATTTCTTGTAATTTTAATTTCGTCAACTCTCTTTCCTTTTGACCTTTCAGCTCGCTTCCTGCTCTCACGTGGGCCAGTTGTTTACGTGGTTATCCAAGTGGCAACTGAGCTAGGACATCGGATTGGGGGGAGGGGATAACAATTACGGCAATTCAACATAGAAAAATTGGATTGTTTGATTAATTATCTAGAAATAATTAAAAGTGACTTGTTACTATTTAATTATTAATTTTTAATTCCGCATAATCACCTATTCACTCTCATATAGGTGTAGTTTGGGCCGAACCTCGTAATTTTAATTTTGCTGTGGATTATGGATATTATGGGTACCCCTAATTGTCACCATACTCTATCACCTTCAGAATATTTTTCCCTGGAGTTGAAGAGTGTGAGTATTGTGGTCCTCCTAACACTTGTGGGCTGGTGCTATTTGTGACATTTAGCTCGTGTCTTATTATTTGGGCTTTTGTTGGCTAGGTGTCACTCACCTATTGGTAGCTTTGGTTAGTCTCAGATTGTGTTAGTTTGATTTAATTGTGACCATTGATGTAGATCAACGGCTGGGATTAAATCTTGGCTTAGATATTTTCATGGCTTGAATTTGAGTCCTATATTCACGTGGATTATCTTGTGCGAGACTCTTCCTTCCCTTTTTTCGTCTCTCTGTCTGGTCTCTGCCTCTTCATATTGAAGCATGCTGCTTCTTCTCCTTCCCTTGGTATTCATTGTATATTAAACCCCTTGTTGAGTGACTCTTGTGTAACTCTCAGACGTGAAATAAAGTTGGGTTGGGTTAGTGTTTCTCTAGGAATGAGTGGTGATTTAGGGCGTGAACCTTGGCTGTTGTGATAGACCTTTCGGTCGATGATCCAAGCCAAGTGAGGAAGCATTCTGGCCGGTTCTTGTACTCTCTCTGGACGGCGATTTGCAGGGCATAAAAGGCTGTTCCTAAAACTAAACTCTCGGCCAGTACAAGAGGAAAAAGGAATGAAGGGAAGTAGTGCTCTGTCCCTCTTGCAATTTCGATTTTCAGTCCTTATGTTTATCTGTATAATCTGTAAATGATTATTGCATGTTTGATTAGAGCCATTGAACACGGTGTATTCCTAACAAAGGGTACTGCAAAGAGGAGTATAAAACCTAGCCTAAACTTCTATTCAAAGAATTAGAAAAGAAAATTCAGCCATATGAATCATGTTATTGTACAATTGTCGTTGAGAATTATAAATCTTAATTTTATTCCATCGAGAGAGAGCTTCACGTCAATGTGAGAATATATCGTCTCCTACTGCTACAGTGATTCACTATGACCAAAAAAAAATGTTTAAAAGAGAAAATCGTACTCCAAAATCGAATTATAGAAGGACTTCAATTCCTTAGTAGAATTTTACAAAAATATAAATTATTAAACAATCACTAGATTAAATAATAATTCGCAAAATTGATCAACTACCAATTCCGCGAAGTGACAATAATTAGGATCGACAATAATTAAGTTATACGACTTAACAATCGCTTCCATCTTTCTTTTCATAATTATAATTGGTTTGTTCATTTAACTAGAACCATAGTTTTCCGAACTTCGGACTTTGTCATTTCTGAAATATATGTGGTATGTCCGACGTCATTATGGGACGCATCATGTCAATTTCAATTTGATATGTGTTGTGAAAGTGATTTTGAACTTCAATCTCGTTTCTGAAATTTTAGTATCATGTGATTGTTCTGTTATTTATTCAAGTGTCACTTTCAAATTTACAAATTTAAGGCTATAGAATTTTTGCAAATTTAAGTTGGATAGTCTCTTTTCTTAAAAGCTATAAATATTTTGAAATAAAATTAGATCTATATTTTCAGGATAATTTTCATGTTTTATACCCTCGTGAAGAGTACTAGTAAAGTCTCGATCATGACATACATTATTGCTTCACTTTTAAGATGGTACAAATGTAATTATAGGTAATTATCCAAAAAATTCGAGCCATAATTTTGGAAGAAATCAATATATTCATAACGTTTAAGTCAATGTAAATGATTAAATTTTAAAATAAATAATACTTTTATTGGCAGTAGTTTTGAAGTGTTACATCAATATTTTATGTAGCAAACGCATGGTGACGCAACGCAGGACGTGCCATATATGGTGAGCATGTAACGTCATGTTAAGGAATAGAATCACACATAAAATAAAGATGAAAACATACACCAATCTATAAGGATTTTGGACTACTCTTAAAAGGTTGATCTTTTACAATGGAACTCTAAATCTTAACATGGTATCAGAGCCCGTTAAGCTCCAACGAGCGATTTGATCCAATTAAGATTCAAGAAAATTGAGTACACAGATTTCAAGGTTGACCTGCTCAAACGAGCCACCATCTTGAGGGGGCATGTTAAAAAATAAAATCTCACATCGAATAAAGATGAAAATATAGACCAACTTATAAAATATTAGGTTAATCCTCTTAATAATGTTGACCTTTTAAGATAGAATTCTAATTCTTAACATGATATCAGAGTCCGTTAAGCTCTAACGAGCGATTCGATCCTATTAAGACTCAAAAAAATTGAGCATACGGATTTCAAGATTGGTCTGCTCAAATGAGTCAACATCTTGCGATGACATGTTAAGGGATAAAAATTCCACATCAAATAAAGATCAAAACATAGACCTACTTATAGAGGTTTGTGCTACTCTTCTAAAAAAATTTGACACTTTAAGATGGAACCCCAAATTTTAACACGTGACATATTGGAGACTAGCAAATAACCCCACGAGCATTCTAAGGGTCCGTTTGATTGCAATGGTGGAAAATGGGTGGAAAAAAAATGTTTTACAGGAAGTTATAATTAAGTGTGTTTGATTAGTATAATTTTCTATGAAAAATGTTAAAAGTTTGGTTTTTTTTTATGGAAATTGTCCATTAAAGTGATAATTATTTTTACCATTGTGTCTAGAATTTTTTCCAATTGCAAAAAAAAAAGATTTTGGGAAAATTATTTTCAACCAAAATATCAAGAATTTATCTTCTTAAAAAAGGTGAAAATGAGGAAATGTAGAAAAAAAAATTCTCGGGGAAAATTTTGCCTATCAAACAATACAAAAATTGGAAAATGAAAAAAAAAAAAAATTTCCATGGAAAATAAAGTGTATCAAACGGAGCCTTAGGGTCCGTTTGATTGCAAATGTAGAAAATGAGGGGAAATAAAATATTTTACAGGGAATTGATTTGTCTAGAAATTATTTTACTGATAATTGTAATTAATTGTGTTTGATTGATATAATTTTTCATGGAAAATGTTGAAAATTTGGTGTCCGTTTGACTTCTTTTTTTGTGGAAATTGATAATTAAAATGATAATGTTTTCTACCATTGGGTCTAGAATTTGTTCCAATTGCTTAAAAAATTGAAAAAAAAATAATCACACCGAATATCATTCGTTTGACTTTGTTTTGCATGAAAATTGTCGATAAATATGAATTTTTTTTTTTACCATTGTGTCCAGAATTTTTTCCAATTGTCAAAAAAACTTGAAAAATATTTACCAACCAAAACATCAAGAATTT
>CAIGRL010187850.1:15730-26943 GCA_903798325.1 Fraxinus xanthoxyloides | reverse complement strand
AAACAATATATCTATAATAGTCGTCGATGCCACCAAAAATCGTACCTATTGATTTTCCGAGCTTGAGGACTGAGAATGAGCATGAACTTGACCATCCTATACCTGAAACAAAGGCGTCAAGATTTTGCCTCGTCGCTCCTCCGATGCTTAAGTTAGAGAGAGAATATGGAGAGAGTATATGTTTGAAAATTATGTGTAAAAACGTACCTTGATAATGAATGAGAGTGGGGTATTTATAGGGGTGGGTGGTGGACTCCTAGTAGGATTGTAACATAGTGATCCCTAGGAGTTCTAGTGCAACTAGGTGTCTTTCTAATGTTTGGATAATGATAGGATTTTTAGCATCGTAAAGGTGAGGTAGCATCCAACTGATAGGATTCTATTTTAGTTGGGACTGGACGAGACCTGCTGTACGAAGGGGCCTCGGGAGATGAGGAGTGCCAATGGCGAAAATATGGCCGGGGTAACCTTTGACCCGAGCACGATGTCTCGAGGAGATCAACTCCTGAAATATGTTAAAATGAGGAATATCGCCTCGGGTCTTGGAGCTCGGGCGTAGCCCACTTTTGGGACTATCAGTCGTAATCTTTGATGATCTCCGGAATCTTATTCAATCTCATTGACAATATATTCAAGGGGTAAGTGTAACCAATTCACAAGAGTATTCTCTGGAGGAAAAGCAAGTCTTCAGAATTCACATTTTTTTCCCTTGAATTTACCTATTTAAATTCATATTTATGTCGTAAGTACTTTTGTGCCAATGGCAGACAAATGTGATAAGTATGGGATAAGACTATCGAGTTAAGTTTTGTGCCATGACATCTTTTTTGTCTAGTTTCTGTTGAAATGTTGGTTTGGTTCTGAGCGCAATAGTACGATATCACTATCCATGATGAATTAGCTTATATCCAGATTTTTATTTTTGAATATTTATATATTTATTTTGACAGGGATGTTTCAAAAACATCAGAAACTGCTCACCCTGTGAAGATGAAGTACACTACATTGGTATATTTCCATTGACTCTGCATGTACTATAATCTTGCGTTTTCTCATCTGCTTTTCTTAGGCTTTTTTCGTTGGTTTATTTGGGGGGTGGGGGGAGTTGGCATCATTGAGAGAGACAAAGGAGACTTGGGCTTTCAATCCCCCTATGCATTTCTGTTCTGTCTTGTGTCATTCTGTATCTGAGTAAAACAATATTTTGGTAAATCACTATTTGTTTTTCTTTTAATTGCATCTAGTTAATATCGCTATTGTTGACATGATTCTGTAGATTTCTCTGAGTGGTCATTTGTTTGATCAATTCCTAATAAACGAGGCTCTGGATATCATTGAAGCAGCCGGTGGTTCTTTCCACTTAGTGAAGTGCCAAGTTGGTCAAAATACAAATGATATGTCTTATTCGGAACTTAAAGTAAGTAAGCTGTTGTCCAATATTGTTTTCTATAAGAGGACTGCATGTGAAGTGTACATATGAAAGATATGCACAAACTCTGCATTATAGATACCACTTATTGCTATATATTTCAGAAAGACGTTGAGCACCAGCAAGTGTACCTTTGTGTATGAAATTTTTCCACTTTATTATGAAGTCAGATGGTGGCAGGAGCAGATATTAATAGAATAATGAATCCATCTGAAATCCATCTGAAATCTTCAGCTTGAATTGCGTAAAACTGGTACCAGGCAGATATGGAGTCGTATGTGATGAACTATCTGGGTGTTATATTCTCTGAATAGACCTAAATTTGAGAAAATCTCAAGCACTATTAGATTTTGTAGTACCTATCATGTTAATTATGAAATACATGATTAATGTCTTTCCAACATCCATAAAAATTTTCCTATTGAACTCACAAATGCCTTGAACAATAATCAGACATTTGAAGCTCCATTTAATGCAGCTTTTGGTATTTTCCTGGATCTCGTTCTCCTTTTCTCAGATATTATTACCTAGAAACTTTTTTTCCCTGTGTAACTGTCCTGCTGACATAGATAATATCCTATATGTTGAATGGAGTTGTTCCATTTAAATATTCAAGGAGCTGTGGAAAGTGAGAATATGTCCCTTTTCAGTTTCAGAATTCTATAATTTTTCTGGGTCTAACAAGAGTTCTTTTGTCCTAAAGCTAGTGGCTTTTTGAAACTACTATTCATGGATCACAATTTTTGCAGTTACTATTATTTCTTTTCTTTCCAACAAAACTGCTATTCAAGTATGTAGTCCAAATTGTCTGCAACATTAAATTGTGCAACTAGTTGCTCTATTATTTTAGTCAAGATACTTGAAGGCATATATTGTAGCGTTACAAACATGAACCACTCCATTCCATAATCAAATGGGTGGCTATCATGGTAAATGATAGTGAACCCTCATACATTATGTCTTAAATTATGAGCACTACTTAGGTATGTTGCTGGATATCCTTATCATGTGACCATTAGGAAAAGGTGAACTGGGGATATTAGCTAAAAAAATACCTTGAATTTTGAATTTGGGTTCTATTTCGGGATATTGCATCATGGGAGTTGGAAAAAATGGGATGCAGTAAGTATTAAAGTTCGGAGCCACGTTGGTCAAAGTATTCTAGCTGGTAAAAGACAGGGCATCCTATATTTACAATCAAGAGTGTGACATTTTGCTCATCCTCAAAAGCTAACTTGTTATATAATGGTCGTGACAATGAAAGGCAACCTTTCCTATAATCTTCGTATGAGATTTTCCTTTCACGAGAAGTTGATAGATAAAAAAAAAAAAAATAATGACAGAGGACAAACAAGTGGGCATGAATAAGTAATCTTCAAAACCATTTTCGGGCACCAGTTCCTAAAATTAAATGTTACATGTGTAATGACATCCATTTACTCATAGTAGTAGAGTGCATAAAATACCATTGGGTTCCTGGTAACTCATGACTTATAATTCTTTGTATCATGTAGAAAGGTTCCTTGTTTGGTTTCTTATTGTTGATATATGTGCTTATTTTGACAGGTTGGTGCAGATGATAAATTAGTTCTAGACAAAATTATTGATTGTTTGACTTCGCTTGCTAACCCAAATGAGAATCACGAATTTAAAGGCAGCAAAAAAAATGTGATATCTCTTAAGGTTGGTAGACTCAAGGAGAGCACAGTAGAGATGGAAGCTGACACAGAGAAAAAAGCTTCTGTTCTCATCTTGGGTGCTGGTCGAGTATGTAAACCAGCTGCAGAATTTCTGACATCAATGGGTAGTGATTTACCACAAGAATGGTTAAAATCATTCAGGACAGGCAATCTTGAAGAGCAGACTTGTGTTAAAGTTATTGTTGCTTCTCTTTTTCTGAAAGATGCAGAAGAGGTACGTTTGACATATTACTTTCTTGGAACTGTCCTTAATGTCTCGTCTGTTTAAAAAAAGTGAAGAAGAGAGGAATAAAAAGATTTTCTTTACCCCCTAATTACTGTCAGTCCAGCTCTCATCTGAATATCTGATAAAAGATGAATTATTAATAATTGCATGGCAACAACGGGTCTCTAATTACTTTAGTACATTATTCTCTTTGATTAATTCATCTTCTCAACAAACAGTTTCAATTCTGTCTTTTAAGGAAATTTTTACATTCTTTGAGATTTCAGCAAGCCACGAGTTTAGCTCCTTTACATTGAAGAAATCTAATTTCACAATATTGGAGTGCAGATAGTTGAAGGTATTCCAAATGCAACAGCTGTTCAACTTGATGTTATGAATCAGGGGAGTCTTTATAATTACATTTCACAGGTAATCTTATGCAACACACTTTTACATTGAGAAAAATGTTTGACTGAAAAATTCATCAATAAGTCTAGCTATGAAACCAGTATGCTCGGATAGGTGCAGCATCCAGTGAACCTTGAACCTCAAGATGCTTTTACTATAACTGATGCCTGTCGTTCTAAAATACATATTAAGACTTGTACTTCAACGTTGATTTTATCTTTTCCTACAATTACCTTTCCTGGCCCTATCCACTGTGCAGGTTGATGTTGTCATCAGTTTACTGCCTCCTAGTTTCCACAGTACCGTAGGAGGTGCATGCATTCAGGTATCAATATTCCTCATTGTTACTTATATACCTTCTTGTGACTATGAATTATAATTATTTTTTTCAGATAGCTTCTTACTCACTTTGAAACATTTAACATCATGCGTCCTGATACAGCTTAAGAAACATCTCGTCACAGCTAGCTACATTGATGATTCCACAACCAAGCTTGATGAACTAGCCAAAAGGTCTGGTGTTACAATTCTTTGTGAGATGGGCTTGGACCCTGGAATAGGTAGTCCTGATCCTGAAATATTTCAATTGTTACACTATTTTTTCCCCAAAATATGACTATTTTTTGAAATATATTTAGAACCATGTTTATTCTTCTGAACATGTAGTTTTCAAAGTATCTTCTTAAGAACATATGCATGTTACTCCGAATTTTTTAATGCGATTATGTCATTTTCATTGAATTATTTTTAATTTAATTTTATATGAATTTTGTTCATAATGATGGTTATATGACCATGTACTATGGCCATATACTACACACAGCTTTGTGAAAAGGAATCTGCCATGAAGAATGTGTTATTTAGGAGTTGAGAGATATCAAACTTTTTAATTGTCGAAATTTGAGATTTGCCAAAAAGATATCATGATGATAAGTTAATCGAGTCATCAAATACCATCCCCATCCCCATCCAGGGTTCTATGATTCTTCTAGAACTCACTCAATTAGTTGAACACAAGAACATCATATATTTTTCCTGGGCTTCTTAATCTGGTTGAAGGAAGAGTGTAGGAGATCAGTGAACAACAAGCTAAGCCTTATACGCTAAACATGGGCTCATGGGTATTTATCCTTTTTTCCACTTTCTTCCGTTCAGTGTTACATGCTGGCATTGACTTATCCCTCTTAATTGTTACTACCTCACTTGTTGGCACACATCCTCGTTTTTTTTTTAGTCCCTTCTTGTAAATTTACCTTAACATCTTCGCTTATGCTACATTAGTTTTATGAATGTTTGATCCCTTAGTAGAACTTTACTCTCTTCAATGAAGTATAGCTGGTCTAATAATCATTCTCTGGAACTTGTCTTTTTAATTTGGTTGGTATCTTTTTGTCATGCAGAATCCAAAAATCGAAAATTATAGTGCGCCCATACGTCAAAATGCTATGAAGGGTTTTAAAGATGGGAGGAGTGAAAATTAAATTCCACTAAAATATAAAACAAAAATCAAGTTATATATCACTCTTAAGCCATGTTAGCTTACCCTTTTTAGATGACAACAGTGCTTGTCACAGTGACATTTATGCTGTCTGATCCATATAATGCTTGGTATTAAACTGGAGTATAATAGAGATGCACTTGAGTCAGATGAATGTAAGTGTAAAACTAAGTGATGAATTCAACTTTGTCACTGTAGAAACGTAAGGAAGATAAAAATAAAGACCAAAGAATTTACTGATATTAATATTATCAAAATTTGTTTTCATATGATCAACATGTGCATAGACATAAAATCGATAGGTTGTATGAGGCTAAATAGAATAGAAAATTATGTTAAACATATAATTAGCACTGGCAATAATGCAAAATTTGGAGAAATGAACTAGAATGGTTTTATGAATAAGGCATATACCAGCACAGCTGACAAAGCTGATGTAACAGTTGTGGACAGTGCCTCATGCAAATTTTATTAATCATACTGACTTTACACTTCAGACCACATGATGGCAATGAAGATGATTAACCATGCCCACGTACGAGGGGGAAGGATCAAGTCTTTCATTTCTTACTGCGGTGGTATTCCTTCTCCTGAAGCTGCAAACAACCCATTAGCTTACAAATTCAGGTATGATTTCACTTTGGACTTCTACTTCAGTGAACTTGCTGCAATGTGAAATTGATTTATTCCTGTGGAACTTGCTCAGTATAAGATGTGTTAATCCCAGTTACCTCTGCAAATGATGCTTGTCTCAAATGCTGAGAACTATATAATCTGAAAATTGGATTATGCTTATTCTGTCAAACAAGTCCACCAACGTCCACATTTTCTTTTCCGTGGAAAGGAGTAAACAACTTTCATCTTCAAAATTTTCTTGTTCTCTACCAGTTCAATAAATTATTAGTCGATAATGTTCAACTATATTATTCTAGTATATGATGTTAAATGATTATTCTAAGCTCCTCCTAAATATAAAGACTAAATCACAAAATTAAAAGATAATGAGTCATATTATCTCCATTACTTTTAGTTGGAGTCCCGCAGGGGCTATACGAGCTGGACGGAATCCTGCAACTTACAGATACCAGGGAGAAATTGTACACGTTGATGGTGAGTTGTCAATAGTCATAATGCTAATTTCCTGTTGCTAATCAATGAAAGACTAAATCTATTTATTTCATCTAGAGTGTGGTGCATTAATAATCGTTGTATCAGTATCTGCACATGTGTATATTCTATGTATCCGCTCATTATGTCCCCTCTAATATTAATATATCACCTACAAGTCTGTTTTTCTTGATACTTTTATGTTTTAAGTATTTCAAGTGATTGATTTTCAACAATATTCTATGTGCCTGATCACAGTCATTTCTGTAATTTACATTATGTCATAAGATTAGTTAAGTCCTTGAAATAAACCTATATTTCATGGTAAGAAACAGTATTTTTCACACTAGCTTGAGTTACCTCCAGCCACCTTGGAGGTGGTGATATAAAACTTTTCCTGGCTTGTTTATTATATATGAAGATAATCTTCCTTGACTTCTTTATACATGATTTATGGTATAGTCCACACTTGCAGGGATCAAGATAATCGTCCTTGACTTCTTTATACATTATTTATGGTATAGTCCACACTTGCAGGGGAGAACCTTTATGATTCTGCTAAAAGGCTTCGGCTAGCAGATTTCCCAGCTTTTGCATTGGAATGCCTTCCAAATAGAGACTCCTTGATTTATGGTGACCTATATGGAATAAAAAATGAAGCATCAACCATCTTTCGCGGAACCCTAAGATATGAAGGCAAGATATGTTTTTGGTATATGTTTTATCATTTTTACTCTAAGTTTAATGGTTAATCAAATAGATGTTCTTTGGCTGTCCTCAAGCAGAAGGGCACCAAAATAAGGTAATTATTAGTTTCAAATTAGACCTCAAAAGTCCATATTGTCGCTAACCAGAAAAAGAGAAATCAAGGCTGATAGTTTCTTATTCCTGAGCTTTCGCTCCTTTGATTACTTGCATGAAAGTTATGGATTTATGTGTCATGCAGGTTTTGGAAGTATAATGGGATCACTAGCAAGAATTGGTTTCTTTAGCACTGAGGTCATCCCTATGCTTGACAATCAGAAAAGACCCACATATAGAACTTTTTTACTTTCACTTCTCAGAATTCGTAACGGAAACTTGGATGAATCTGTAATATTGGAGAAAGACATAATGGAAAGCATTGTTTCCCTTGGCCTTTGCAAAGAGACAGAAACTGCAATAAAGACAGCCAAAACTATAGTGTAAGCTTTAATGATGTTATACAGAAGGTGTTAATAGAAACATTGAATGACTAGCTCTCAATATTTTATTATATTTTCTTATCCCCTTTTTAAAGCTGTAGATTGCATATCCGTTACTATGTTTTTGGGGTGATCAGGCCCTGTATGGTCAGCATTGACTGATTAGCTCTTGATAGTGTCGATATGTTGAGCTGTAGATTGTGTATCCATTACTATGATGTTGGGGTTGATCAGGCCCCTTACACATTCTTCTTGAATATTTTAGATTGGTACTTTGTTCAAATAACATTCTCGTCAAATCATGTTCTTGAAATCCTGTTTTATCTTTCATTAGATTTTTGGGATTTCATGAGGAATCAGAAATACCAAATTCCTGTAGAAGTGCATTTGACATTACCTGCCTCCGCATGGAAGAAAGGTTGGCTTATTCTGGGACAGAGCAGGTGATTTCTATAATTTTACTTGCTAAACTGATTGATATCAATTTATTGTTCTCTTGGAGGATAANTTTTAGATTGGTACTTTGTTCAAATAACATTCTCGTCAAATCATGTTCTTGAAATCCTGTTTTATCTTTCATTAGATTTTTGGGATTTCATGAGGAATCAGAAATACCAAATTCCTGTAGAAGTGCATTTGACATTACCTGCCTCCGCATGGAAGAAAGGTTGGCTTATTCTGGGACAGAGCAGGTGATTTCTATAATTTTACTTGCTAAACTGATTGATATCAATTTATTGTTCTCTTGGAGGATAATTAAATAATTGATACGATTCTGACCAGGACATGGTGCTGATGCACCATGAAGTAGAAGTGGATTTCCCAAATGGTCGACAGACAGAGAACCACAGAGCAACTCTATTGGAATGTGGAAGGACTAAGAATGGCAAGACAACCACCGCAATGGCTCTTACCGTTGGGATCCCTGCAGCCATTGGAGCTCTGGTATTTGCTCGTTTCAATTCTGTTTAATTTATTATATCTCAACATGGAAAATATTATTGGAATGACTCTATGTAATTTTATACGAACAGCTCTTGCTCCAGAATAAAATCCAAACAAAGGGTATCTTAAGGCCTATTGATCCTGAAATTTACGTGCCAGGTATGCCTTGCTTGGCTTTCTTTTTCGGTTCTGGTGTTTGTCTTTCGGGTAGTTAATCATTTCCCATGAAATCCACTCAATACTAGTTACCAAATGCTTGACTAGGGTTTACCATCTCAAGTGTTTAATTATTTAGATTTTGACCCATTTGGCATGGCTTCTGAAAAGTCAGAAGGAGCTTTTGAAACTCAAAAATTGTTTTTGAACCTGTTTGGTTTTATGAAAGTGCTTCTTTTAATTAGAAGAGTTTTTAGAGGAAGTAGGTCTAATTTGAATTCTCTAAAAACACTTTCAGAATAAAAAATTTTTTAAAAAATTAATTTTCAAACAAAAATTAAAATATATTCCTCCAAAATCTCTTATACAGAAAGCAAAAACAAAAAATATGCCAAACACCTTGGGCTCATGTCCCTTGTTAGATAGACACTTGGAATACACGCTTTTTCCTACTTGAGATGGTCAATCTGATCGTATTTTGTATGTAAGACTCTGGAAATTACATCATGTCTCTGTTAGTAAATTCATGAACTTTATACGACCCTCTCTCGATTGGCTTGGTCTAGAATCCAATTAAATGCAAGTTCTTTTTTTTTTTCTTTAGTGTGCACATGGTTATTAATAATCTGCATCCATAGGAGAAGTTGTGCACCCATTTTGGTGAGAGTTTTTGGAGAGATTTGAATCTAGCCGCTAGTCTAAGAAATCAATCATACGAACACCTTTGATTTTTAAAAGATGTAGATCAATAAAATGATTGTGCCTTTATTAGGTTACTGCGAGCATAAATCAAAATTCACCATTGTGGGCTCAAACGGATGGCTTGGGTAGACCTAGATTGCCTGATGAATGGTTTGAATACATTGATGGAACAAACCAGCTTTGTCAAGCATTCGAGAGGCAGTTCCCAACATGCATAGACCTCACCCTTCACAATTTACCATGAATGCAACAATACCATAGATTCAATGTTTGAACTAGAAGAAGTTGAACATTTAATGCTCCATCGAGTTTGTTCCATTTCACCATCCAATAATTTTCAATACTCTACCCCAAACATGCACTCAACTTACGCCGTAGTATATTATTTATAGATGATTTTGTCTTTCTAATGTTAGCACATCATGAACTCCCCTAAAGTTTACTGAAGTTCGTTATTTTTTGTGCACACAGTGCTGGATATTTTGGAGGCTTATGGCCTAAAGTTGCTGGAGAAGATGGATTAGTTCAGAAATGTAAAATCTTACGCGCCCTTCGTATTTTTTGCTGGTACATTGTAAATCATGAACACTTATTATCAGTACCAGTTTGCTAATTAGTCGAAATTTATGGTTAAGTACATTAAGTTTTAGACTAATGGAAGTGATGTGGGTCTCATTTGAATTGATGATTGAAATTAGATTTGGCTGCTGAAAATGATTGGCACCCATCTGAGAAGAGATCATATTGAGAAAACTCCAATGACCCTAACTTATCATGGCTTGCTAAAGAGTGTAATTATGCAAAGATTTACATAATTACACTAACTAAAGGTGAAAAGTTGAAAAATATTGCATTCCCCCAAATAGGAGATGAGTACTCACATTATTTGCAGAAACTGGAAACTATAGTGCATGCTAAACTTACTATTATTTCCGGCACAAGCAATTCTTCACAATTTCACTAACGGCCGTAGTAAGTCACTTGTCAGCTCAGAAATCATCAAAAGAATTCGATGATTCTGGCTCTCTTCATTTCAAAATATGCCCGAGTTTGTTTAGAAACATAGTCACGAGTTTGTTTAGAAACATAGTCAGAGATGTATACGAGTCAAAAAAATCCGATTCTTTGAAAGGAGATTTATAAGCATTTGCAACCCCACTAGTTGAGTGCAGCCTTAAGGGCATAGACCTCGATCAAAACTCTAAAACTTAAATCCAGATCGATGTTGTTCGTGAGATGCCAAGTACCAGTTTCGCATAACAGTATTAGCTTAAAATGATCAATCATTCATTACGCAAAGACCTTTATCCGAGTGAATATACAGAAGTATGCTATGATGCTATGGAGAATCTAGCAGCTATCATTCCCATTTTTGGGGGAAAACTGACCATAATTCTTCTAAAATCTCCAATATCAATTTTTTTTTTTTTTGGCAGACTGAACTCCATTCAAAAAGGTAGGATGAAAAATATCGGCCTCATCAATTTTTATTTATTTTTTTTACAGAATTACAAGTACATTCTTACTTTTTCGACTAAACTTTGCCAGATTTCTCAAATCGGAGATTATGGTGATTATTGAGGGGTTTGAGTTTTATTATTATCACTAAAAGGGTAGATGTGAATGGATGATTTAGGTAAGAATGGAAATTTAAATTTCTGACAATAAAAATGTATTAAAAATTATAAAGAATTCGAGATAACAGTATTTTTCAATTCGAATTGAGCAAACTATTGAATTTTGCTTTTATAAAACCAATATGAGCACGATATTTCTGGACAACCAAAACAAGTTCATATGAGCCAATTCATTCCAATCCTTCGTAAAAAGCCATTTCTACGAATAAAGGAGTGCAAAAAAAAAAAAACAAAAAAAAAAA
>CAIGRL010187850.1:0-15412 GCA_903798325.1 Fraxinus xanthoxyloides | reverse complement strand
AAAAAAAAAAAAAAAAAAAAAAAAATTCAAGTTTTCAATTGTCAATTTGTCGTGCCGTAAACTAGTAAATGTCCACCTTTTTGAATCCAAGGTTTCACATAAATGAGAAATGATCAAATCCAATAATATTTTCAAACGGTTCATATGCTCTATTCGAGGAGAGCGATAGGCACAAATGCCAAAAAGTAAGGATGGGCGTGGGTTATATTGAATTGGTTTTGAGTCAAACCCAAACCTAACGGTCCTAACCCAACATATTTGGTTTGATAATAATTCAAGAAAAAAATTCATAAATCCTACTTTTAAGTATAGACTACTTCTAAAATAAAAAAACAACTTTTAAACTTCAAAAATCAGATATTTGATATATACATACATATATATTTATATATATAAATATATAAAAAGATATATATAATTAACTCACCCCACCACCACCCATGCCGCTCCAATGACTATCCGCTATCGTTCCATCAACTACTCTGATTTCGACGACCGTTTTGACAACTATTTCAGCGATAGGTCCGATTCCGGTGACGGTTACTCCGACGACAATTCCGTATATATTTTTTGTACATTTGACATGATTTTTGATCTATTGGTTGTTATCTGTGACTAGTAATATAAAATGTGACCTATAAATTTGAACCGTGACTTTAAAAAATATGTGACCTGTTAATATTGATATGTGATTCGTTTATATTGATTTGTGACCTATAAAAATGATCGTGACTCGTTTATAAGCATGTAATCAGTGATCTTAACATTTCATTCATTGCAAATCAGTCACAAAGCAAAATTTTATAGGTCACAGATTATTCATCGATCACGAATAAAAAATGTTATTGGTCACAATTTATTCATCGATCACAAATAAAATATTTATACGCCACATTTTTTTATCGGTCACAAATCACAAATATTTTAAGTCACGACTTATAGACAGTCAAAAATTAACAATTCTTTATGTCACATTCTTTTTTGGTCAATAATTTTATATGTCGCGGGTTATTTCTCGATCACAAATCAAAAATTATATAGGTCACAAAATCACAAATCAAAACTTTTATTGGTCACAACTCGATTATAACTTGTTCATAGTTTATTTGCAGGTCACAGATTTTTTAATGGTCACGTATAAAAAAATTTGTAAATCACAATTAATTCTTCGGTCATCGATTTCAAAATTTATAAGTCACATAGGCACAAATTTTTAAATTAATTGGTCACAGATTCTTTCACGATTACAAATTATATAATTTTTAGGTCACAAATAACAACATGGTTGGTCACAAATTAACCAACACTCCACTTCTACTTCCGATCATGATCCACCACCGGATCGCCACAAAAACACCATCGTTCTCACAGATCCACCACCATCGCACAACAACATACCACCACGGTACCATCACATATTTCATCCCACCTCCACCACCACAAGCATCATCACTTCTTATCGGCCACAAAAAAAAATCAACGAGCATCGCCAAACATCCTACGAAGCAGATCGGAGGAAGAAACCAACCCAAAAGCTCAAACTCAACGTCGCTGCACCCCACCATGCCGCCAGAGATAACCTCAACCACATAATAACCACTGACTCATCACCACCACCACATAAACATCACCACCGCACACAACAGATCGTACCCACAGCTCCACCGTGCCATACCACCACCATCGCCACGACCATAGTCGCCCACACCAACACCAACTCACTGTGACCTCCAGCAACCATCACCACTACAAAATCGCCTCCTGCCACCACTAAATTCAATAAAACCCACACCAAATCGTCGATCCACCACCACAAAACTGCCACCAAACAAACACCATCACCACTACCACCATATAAAACATCATTCAAACTCATCCCAACCGACAGATCCACCACGAAACCTGGCAAACCATCAATGATCAAAATAAAAAAAATCAAACACAGGCAGCAACATTCACAGCATAGCCATCTTCTTCTGGCTAACGATTCATGCTTCTTCTGGCCGGCGACACCGTGAGTCACTATGGTGTGAGGGAGGAGAGGAGATGAAGAGATGGAGAAAATGTTAGCCATGGTGGTTGTAGCGGGAGAAGTCGCTGACGATGGCTCTTGAAATGGTGGTCGTGAGTGGTTGTGGCGGGAGAAGACGACAAGCGATGATTGCAAGCGGCAGAGGTTTCATTTTAGGTTTGAGAGAGATAGTTGTGAGAGAGAGTAGATGAGAGGAGAGAAATCCATTTTATGGTTTGGATAGGTATTTAGGGTTGGGTGTGTATATAAATTAATTTATATTATTATTAATATAAAAAAATATGTATCTATATATAAAATGTTTGACTTTTGAAAACTAAAACTTAAAATCTGATTTTAGAATTTAGATCTCCAAAAGCAGGAAATGGTGTAATTTCCATATAATTCAAACCTAAACTAATTCATTCATAGTTTAAGCACAACACAATTCAAACCGACCAAACCTGGGTTGATTTGGGTTGGGTTGATTGGTTTGGACTTAAGTCCAATTCAAGTTGGACAATTTTTATATGGGCCCAATGGTTGGAATGTTTTTCGTTGAATTTGAACAATTTTTTTAAAGTTTGATACAATTTCAATTTGAACCAATTTTAGTTACATTAAAAAGGGTAATTTGAAAGGTCTTAAGTCTTAAGTCGATTGAAGTTGGATCGATAGTACCATAACAAGTCGATTAAAAGGCCTAAGTCAAAAATCATGTCAAAAAATCAAGTCGAGAAGTCGAGGCACGAGCATCAATGAGATGCAAAAGAGACGTGTGGCAGAGGAGAATTTTGATCATTATGTTTTATATTTTTAATTTTAAGTATTAGCTTTCTTTTTAATATTTTTTAATTTATTGGGTTGGGTTGTGTTTGATTGAGTTTTAATAGATAACTCGGAACCCAATTCAATCTAAAATTTGATTTTCTAATCCCAAACCCAACCCAATTGAACTAAAAAAACCAATCCAAGTCGGTTGGTTTGGATTGAGTTGATTGATTTAATTGGTTCGAATTGATTTTTTCACAGTCTTACCAAAAAGGACTATGAAAGTCATGGAGACATTGAAAACTCCATGTTATTTTCCCTGTGTCAATGATCTATTAATTGCCTTAATTAAATGTCACATTCCACAGGTGAAATGACACTAGTACATGTTTGGTAATGTTCATAATTACTTATAAGTTTGTCGAACTTTCTTTTTATCCATAAATCTCATAGGACCACATTCTTTCTTTACTTTTGAACCCAAATTTGTTTGAATTCACGACTTATAAATGCTTTATTCTTATATCAACATAAGATGTGCATCGGTGCTTATTACATCATTCTCTTTCGATTATAATGCTTAAATCATTAAACCAACACTATTAATATATATCCAATCTTCACGTAAATGAAAAGGTTGAAATTTACAAAATGAATTTGTTTAGTCGTTGTGAATCTTCTTTATTTAGCATATTCCATTCCATAACAGAATGGAAACCCGCATAGTGAAGAACTACGAAACCCCATAACAGAATTGAAATCGAACCCAAGCTCGTCAAAGACTCAAAGTTTGGATTTGATTCGACAAATAACGAATCAAAATAGCCAATACAACGCGAACGTATGTTGAACCTTTTGATTGATTAATTAAAAAATCTCACCCAATTGATTTGAACGTCACAAAAAAAATCTTGATAAGTTCTTGATTTGTCCAACGAAGAACAAAGGTTGAAAGCAAAATAGCATCTCGATTAATTCTCAATAATATTGTGTCCCTCTGCAATGAGATAGAATTTTCTATTTATACTAAGCTTAAAATCGTGCATAATAATCCAAAGATTGCACAAGTTTGGTAGGAATATAATTCCAATGTAATTAGGAAGTTTTCAAATAATAATAATAAGATTCTCGCTACCCAGTTGAACTATGCGGACGCATAGTATATATCTATGTGGTCGCATAGTAGTGACTTTTGCCTCTTTCTTCCTCCGCTTGAATCAAGTTGCTCCAACTCATTTCGGCCATCTACCCTAACATAAAACTTGCTCCATTCTTTGTCAAGATCACCATGTTGTCAACCGTGGCTTGAACGAGCATTCACATCGCCTCTTTCACCCGCTTTGCTCTTGAACGTGTCATCGGGCCTCCTTCGATAGTCAATGGATCCTTTCCCGAGCTCGATCTTGACGTGCTCGATTCTGTGCTCACATCATCCCCTTCTTTTTCAAAAGAATTTGACCTTGAATTTGCACCTGCATCAAACAGAGAGAGATCAGATACATTAAAAATAGCCGAAACATTATACTCACCGGGAAGATTCATTTGTATGTATTATCATTGACTTTCTCGAGCACTTAAAAAGGTCCATCCCCTCGTGGTTACAACTTTGGTTTTCGTTGCTTTGGAAAGCGTTTCTTCCTCAAATGTACCCAAACTCAATCACATGGTTCAAATGAAACACTCTTTCGGCCATTATTAGCTTGCGACACATGATGCTTGTTTTTGTTTTCAATTTGCATTCTCACCTTCTCAAGGAGCGATTTCACAATCTTGGCCTTCTTTTTCCCATCTGAACTATCACGCTTTTTCACCGGTAAATGAATTAAATCCAATGGCGTTAGTGGATTGAAATCATAAACAATTTCAAATGGTGAACGTGTAGTAGTAGAATGTACAGCCTATTGTAAGCAAAATCAACGAAATGTAAACATTCTTCCCAACTTTTTAAGTTTTTATTAATTACATTACACAACAACTGAATCATAGTCCTATTGACTACTTCGGTTTGCCCATTGATTTGGGGGTGACATGTAGTAGAAAACAACAATTTTGTACCTAAATTACCCCCCACAAAACCCGCCAAACGTGACTAAGGAATTTAACATCCCTATCTGACACTATACTTTTAGGAACCCCATGTAAACACACTTTCTTTAAAGAGCAAGTCAACTATATTAGTAGCATTATCGATTTTATGACATGAAATGAAATGCGCCATCTTAGAAAACCTATCGACTACTACAAATATGGAATCCCGACCCCTTTTAGTCCTAGGTAAACCCAAAACAAAATACATGGAAATATCAACCCAATGTTCACTAGGAATAGGTAAAGGAGTATACAACCCATGAGGTAGCAACTTAGACTTAGCATGTTCACAAGTTCATTCTACATCAATTCTCATTTTAGGCCAATAAAAATGTTCTCTTAACATCTCTAAGGTTCTTGCAAGCCCTGAGATGACCCATTAATCTCCCATTGTGTGCTTCTTTAACCAACAATTCACGCATAGAAAAATTAGGAACACATAAATTTTGTCCTGAAACAAGTAATCATCATGCTTAAAGAGTTTGTCTACCGCACCCTTATTACATAATTCATATATGTTGGGAAAATATAAATCATCAACATACATGCCATTAATATATTCAAACCCTAGTAACTTCGTACTTAAAAGAAGTTACAAGCACATACCTCCGGGGACAACACATTCGCCACCACATTTTCCTTACCGTGCTTGTACCGGATGACATAAGGGAATGTCTCTACAAACTCCATCTACCTCGTAAGCCTTTTGTTCAGCTTGCCTTGACCTCGTAAATGCTTCAATGATTCATGATACCTTGCTTGTACCGGATGACATAGGAAAACGTCTCAATGAACTCCATCCACCTTGCATGTCTCTTGTTAGTTTACCTTGATCCCTTAAATGCTTCAAGGATTCATGGTCGGTGTGAATCACGAACTCCTTTGGCCACAAATAGTGCCGCCATATTTCCAAATCTCAAACAAGTGCATACAACTTTTTGTCATGTGTAAGATAATTGAAAGCAGCTCCACTTATATTTTCACTAAAGTAAGCTATGGTCTTCGTTCCTGCATTAGAACAGCTCCAATACCATCCCTGAGGCATCATACTCTTCTCAAAAGTATTTTTAAAGTTAGGTAATGATAAAATCAGTGTCTCACACGGCCTTCCTTAATAGTGTGGAAAGTGTGTTCTTGTTCAATGCCCCAATGAAATCCTACACTTTTCTTTATAATTTCTGTGAGTGGTGTGACAATTGTGCTAAAATCCTTTACAAAACGCCTATAGAAACTAGCTAACCTATGAAAACTTCTCACTTTAATTATGCTTTTAGGTGTTGGTCGTTCCTTATAGCTTTTATCTTTTCATCATCTACTTCTATTCCCTTAGCGCTAACCGCATATCTTAGAAACACAACTTTTTTCATGCAAAATGTACACTTTTCATGTTAGCAAAAAGTTGTTATTTTCGAAAACTATTAACACACTCCACAAATGTTGAATATGTTCATTGAGGTCCTTACTGTAGATTAAAATGTCATCAAAGTAAACCACAACAAACTTGCCTATAAATTACGCAAAACATATGTCATTAAATGCATAAAAGTGCTCGGTGCATTAGTGAGTCCAAACGGCATGACCAACCATTCATACAAGTCGTATTTAGTTTTAAATGCAGTTTTCCATTTATCACATTCCCTCATTCGAATTTGATGATAACCACTCTTAAGATCAATTTTGCTAAATATGTATGTATCAAATAATTCATCCAACATATCATCTAACCTAAAAATAGGATGACGATACTTTACCGTTATGTAATTGACGACCCTGCAATCCATGCATATTCTCCAAGTTCCATACTTTTTTGGCACAAGTAGAGCGGCACGACATATGGACTCATGATCTCCCTCACATGCCCCGTGCTCATCAACCCTTCCACTTACCTTTGAAGTTCCTTTGTCTCCTTAGGATTGCTTCGATAAGCTAATCGGTTCGGAATGACTGCATTGGGTACGAAGTCAATTTGGTGTTCAATGTCTTGAATGGGTAGCAACCCACTAGGCATGTCCTCCGAGAATAAATCTCCAAATTCCTGCATTAAAGAAATAGCCAAGTTAGAGAGGGATGTGTTAGATTCCTCAAAATTGAGGAGTGGCTCTTTGTACACTAACAAAATCATTTGTTGTCTCTCCACTATCGCTCTTTTCAACTCACTCTCTTTTGCAAAGAAATTTGCTCTCGACTTTTCTTTCCTCTCGGAGACCTCTCTTCTTTTCTCTTATGTGGCTCTTCTCTTTTTTTTTCCTATCTTTTAGTCATCTCAGTATTTTCTCTCTTATGTATCAACTCATGGTTTTCTCTCTTTTACTCTAAATCTTTTCGTTTATTCTCTTCCCCATTTTTCAATTTGATTTGGTCTTCTTACAGTTGTGCTAGTGTTAATTGTGTAAGTGTAATAGACTTCCACCCTTAACAAAGTTGTACCTATATTTATACTCATCATGGATCACCTTCCTATCGTATTGTCATGGTCTTTCCTACAATATATGACCCGTATGCATGGTACTACGTCACACAATACTTCATCTGATAACTACCAATTGAAAAATTTACTAACACCCTTCTATTCACCTTGACTTCCTCATATTCATCCAATCATTGCAACCTATAGGGCATTGCGTGTTTAAGCATAGTTAACCCCGATTTCTCCACCAGACTAATGCTATCTACATTTGTACAACTCCCACCATCAATAATCATGTTATATACCTTATTATTGATGTGGCGCCGTGTATGGAAAATATTCTCCCTTTGTTGCTCCAAGTTATCTGCCTTGATTTGGGTATTAAGAGCTCACATCGTGACCAATAACTTACCAACAACATATTCCAATTTGCCTTCATCGCAAGCTTCATCCAATTCCGGCATGCCTTCATAAATCACTCTCACTTCCACTCTCCACTTCTCCATTATCCTACAAGATCATCATCCTCTTGTTCGGGCATTGAGAAGCGATGTGTCCCATTCCCAAAAATCTAAAGCATTTGACTCGAAAAACAATGAATTAAACAACCAACACAATCAATATGATATGTTGACCTTTTAATTACACGATTTAAGAAATCTAACCCGAAATTAAAGTTTAACCCGAAAATATTGAACCAAGAAACCAAAGCAATTATGAAAATACCTTGACCCCGTGATTACAACGATAAACGAATCTCACTTGATTGGTTGAACGCCATAAAGATTATTCATCTTTGATAAGTTCGATAAATTTGTCCACGAAGAACAAAGGAGAAAGCAAAACTCCTATCAATTTATTTTCATACTATCTTTCTTAGTTTACAATGAAAGAAATAACGTATATTTATACTAAAACTCTAAGACATGGTTTAACATGGAAATAACTTTAAAAGATTACAATGATATAATAAAATCCTAATTAAAACGAAATTAATTTGAAAAGATTACAAATGATATGTTATAGATAGAATCTTAACTGAATAAGGAAACTCGCGAAATTTCAAAAATTCTACCCTCGATTATTTTTATGCGGTTGATTGTAACTTATTCCAGCTGACATGAGACCCTCTCTCTTAAAGAAGATTTGTCCTCGAATTCTGACATTGAATGCCCATGTTGTAGCTCTTGTCCTCAATTCTTGCAATAACATGAAATGGTCCATCTCCCCTGTGATGTAATTTGGACCTCTTCTACCTTTTACCACTCAAACTTTCAACAAAGTCATTTAAAGAACAATTGAAACTCAACCAGGAGTTATTCTCATAGAATTCAAACCAAGTGAGAATTTGTAATTTAGAAGACTCAAGAAGAAAAGAATTGAATTGGAAAATCGAATGGAATTCTTGAATTTAAGAAAGTGGTTCTTGAATTTGAATCGGACCCGACAAAAATGAGAATTTGACTCAAGATTGGATTGTAGAATGTCGATAATTTTTCGAGATAATTTATTTATTTATTTTTTTAATTTTTGGACCCTTTTTTTTAAAAAAACGATTTTTTTGAGTTTTTTAACAACCCGAGATTCAACTACGATACTGGCAAAACAAACTGCAGTTGATTTGGACACAAAATGAGCCCAAAAACACCTTTTGAAACTTTGACGGAAGCATTTTAGATCAACGACTCAAATTTACTAAGAACACGAAGAACGCAGAAATAAACGAAACAAAGACTCAAACAAAAAAAAAATGATATATCTTGATTTGTTGAAATCTAGCGCTGATACCAACTAATGGGAACCCGCATAGCGAAGAACTACAAAACCCACAATGAAATTGAAAACGACCCAAAAAAGCCAAAGACACAAAGTTTGGATTTGATTCGACAAATAATGAATCAAAATAACCAACACAACGCGAACGCACGTTGACCATTTTGATTGATTAATTGAAAAATCTTACCCGGTTGATTTGAACGCCATAATAAAGATCTTGATAAATTCTTGATTTGTCCAACGAAGAACAAAGGTTGAAAGCAAAATAACATCTCGATTAATTCCCAATAATGTTGTGTCCCTCTACAATGAAATAGAATTTCCTATTTATACTTAGCCTAAAAATCGACTCCAACATGAAATTTTCTTTATTCTATGCCAAGGTCACCATGTCGTCAACCGTGGCTTGAACGAGCATTCCCATCACCTCTTTCACCCGCTTTGCTCTTGAACGTGTTATCGGGCCTCCTTTGATAATCAGATCCTTCCCTAGGCTCAATCTTGATGCGCTTGAATCCGTGCTCACATCACATTCCAAGTGCAATATTTGATTGACTGTGTTGTATAACTTGTCATTGTTAGTGAGGTTTAATTAGGCAAATTTTTATGATTAATATTATTCACAATCAAGACTATCAAGAGTCGCTCTACGTAGCATATATATGACAATTTTTTATTTGACGCATTAATGTTGTAATTTTTTATTGCCCCATGCTGATAGTAACAAAACGTCACAAATATGTCAAATATAACGAATGCCGGTAGTTTTGACTATGAATAGCGTTATTCAATTTTTATAGTATCGATCTCAAATTGTGCTTAGCACAATTCAAACACTTGTTATTTGTCCTTTTGTGCTAAGTTGCAAGAATAATGTGATATGCTTCAAGCATTCGAAGACGACTGATGCTCTTTTTTTTTTTAACGACGCGGAAATTTCTCCCAAATTTTTTTTTTTTGGAAACAAAAAAATTCTCAACATAGAATTTATTTTTACATTTCAACATCTAACATAATAAACAAAACGAAAAAAAAACTACTACTAACTCAAGAAAATGTAAGCGATTACAACGTAGACACGAGGATTTAACACCTACCAAGTTTTCATTGTTGTTACGACATATAATCGTAATATCGATCCCATTACTGCGCATCATTTCAATTGCATTCATTTCAACTACAATTTAGGGATGACAAAAAATCTCGTCAACTCGGACTCGGCCCGAAAAAATCGTGAGCCGAGCTCGGTTACACCAGCCAAGGCTCGGGTTGAGCCTGTGTGGCTCGACGAGCCATACGTGCCAGCCCGTACGAGCTAGCATAAAAACAAGTTGAAAAGAGCTTTCAGGCAGCTATTTTAGTTGCTTGGGCAGCCACTAAAAAATTTTAAAATTTTTTTAAAAAAAAAACCAACCGGCTCGACCTACTAAGGCTCGGGCCGAGCCTTACTTTTTTGGTCGAGCTTTTACTTTGCTTGGCTCGACTCGCGTCCAAAAAAGCTCAGCCCTGTTTTGCTCAAGTCGAGCCCAAGCTTCGTGTTCCGGCTCGTAGATCAGCTTGGCTCATTGACGTGGCTACTGTGATTTCATCGTCCTCATTCTTTAGCTCCACATCTGAAGTGCTTGGGTCAATCTTGACCCTCGTAATTGCCTCGTCAACTACTCCAACTCATCGAAGGAGGTTTTGTACACCTATTGTTGCTACGATAATTGGAATTTGTGTTCGAAACGAATAGTTTGGCATGTGATCAAGTATTTTTCATCTTTATTTCTCTGCACCGAATGCACGTTCAATTACGTGTTTGCATGATGAGTGCTTGAAATTGAACCTCACGAGATTTTCAAAATCTGCGTACATTACCTATTGCTTCGTCCCAGAATTGTTGAAAATGATACAGTATATCTGACCTCTTATACGGTTCCATATATCCAAGTCGATGTGCAAAACCAAAGTCGACTAGATAATACTTCCTTAGAACAGGTAATGAAAAATAAATGTTTGGGCCACGACTCACACAATCTAAAATGGGGGTGTCGTGTATATTTTCACTGGTGCTAGCCAACACGAATGTGAAATATAAATTAAAATCAAAGCTACAAGTACATTCTGCATTGCTATTTCTTTGAGCCTTATAAAGTTGACTCATTCGTGGCGATGCAACACAACTCTAACATGCGTTCTGCCAAACACACCTATGCAATTATGGAATAGTGGATGTTTTATGATGCAATGTACCTTCGTTATATGTAGCGACCTAGTGGAACTCGAGAAGACAAAATACAAGGCTCGATGGTGAAACACCAACTAGGTGAAGGTATGGTAGAGAGGATGCTAGTGGACATGTAACCAAATTTGCACATGATTTTTGTACACAAGTAGCATTCAAGGAGTTGTCATGATGATTATGATGGAAAATGATCTTCTTATTGCATTATTCTTTCTTAAATTGCCGCAATGTCTATTCTTTCCTGGTTAAAAATAGCGAATTAATGAAATGCTAACTAAATTTACCCTACTTACTCACTGAACGAAATCAAGTTACTCACTACTTACTCATTTATTCAAATGTTTATTTATTCATCACTCATTTCAGATCCGTTACCCATAATTGACGTAAAACTCAACATGTACAAACAGAAAGTTGATGTGGCACATTTACACCGTTAATTTGTCCACTTGTATTAAAAATAAAATAAAATAAATCCCATATTAAAAACCAAAAATCGCTCAAATCAAGACCTTCAATTGTGTGAAGATAAACCTAACCGATATCCAAATCATTCACAAGTTTAGGCTTCAAAATTGACATCTCTAGCCCCTGTTTGGTAAATATTAAAAATTTCATTTTCTTTCTCCTACTCATTTTCAACCACACATTCTTTAATACAATAATATTTTCCATCACATCAATAATTTTTTCTTCTTTTTCAACCACACATTCTCCATAAATTTACTATTCCAAAATACATTCTTCCAAAATAATGTGGCTCAAACACATCATAGGAACCTAAGGCCCTAGCCCTATTTGATTTGTCCATCTTTTCCATGGAAAATGGAAATTAAATTCCATTTCCACCTTTTTACATGTTTAATTGACTAAATTTTTCATGAAATTGATTTTCCATATTTTCTTGATTTTTGAGAAAAAGTTTTTTTCATGGGTTTGGTGGAAAAAGCTTGTCTAGACAACCTTTTTAATTTTTTTTTTTGCTATGGAAATAAATTTTATTCCAATTGTAACAAATTATATCTGTTTAATGGACAATTTTCATGAAAAATAAACTCAAAAGAATATAAAAAATATCCAAGATTTCAATATTTTTTAAATGAAAAATTATACTAATTAAACATAATTAATTGACAATTCTTACAATTCCCTCAAATTCAATTTTTTACTACCCACTTCCATTCTTTCAATCATATGACCCTATCCACAGGTACAGTGCCCCACTCTCTTCGTTTCGTACTTTTCT
Source organism: Fraxinus xanthoxyloides (assembly GCA_903798325.1). NCBI lineage: Eukaryota > Viridiplantae > Streptophyta > Magnoliopsida > Lamiales > Oleaceae > Fraxinus > Fraxinus xanthoxyloides. The sequence goes on along the minus strand of CAIGRL010187850.1, from coordinate 2,886 downwards.
TTAATAGTGCAATCTCCAGTTAGAACAAAGAGTAGATTCAAAGAGAGCACGGTTGTGATGGAATCTGACCCAAAGAAAAAAGCTTCTGTTCTCATTTTAGGTGCTGGTCGAGTATGTCGGCCAGCTGCAGAATTTCTGACATCAATAGGTGGCGATTCACCACAAGAATGGTTAAAATCATTCAGGATAGGGAATCTTGAAGAGCAGACTTTTCAAGTTATTGTTGCTTCTCTTTCTCTGAAAGATGCAGAAGAGGTATGTTTGACTGACATATTACTTTCTTGGTACTTTCCTTAATGTCTGTTTTCTGTTTAAAAACAGTGAAGAAGAAAGGAATAAAAAGATTTTCTTTTCCCTCAATTACTGTCAGTTAATCTCTCATCTGACTGTCTAAAAGATGAGTTATAGATAATTGCTTGGCAAAAACGACTCTATAAATACTTAAATGTATTATTCTCTCTGATTAATTCATCTAATCATCAAACAGTTTCAATTCTGTCTTTCAAAGAAATTTTCATATTCTTTTTGATTTTTACCAATCCACACGAGTTTAGCGCCTATTCGCATTTAAGAAAGCGTATTCACATTGAAGAAATCTAATTTCACAATAGTGGAATGCAGATAGTTGAAGGAATTCCAAATGCAACAGCCGTTCAACTTGATGTTATGAATCAGGAGAATCTTTATAATTACATTTCACAGGTAATCCTATGCGCCAAACTTTTCACTTTGGAGAAAAATGTTTGATCGAAAAATCTATAAATGAGTCGGAACGAGTATGCTCCGACAGGTGTCAGCGTCCAGTGAACCTTGAACATCAAGATGCTTTTCCTATGGCTACTGATGCCTGCCGTTCTAAGATGCATATTAAAACTTGTACGTAAATGTTGATTTCGTCTCTTCCTGTAATTACCTTTCCTGTTCCTATCGATTATGCAGGTTGATGTTGTCATCAGTTTATTGCCTCCTAGTTGCCACAGTATTGTAGGAGGTGCATGCATTCAGGTATATATATTTCTCATTGTTACTTGTATAATTTCTTGTGACTATGAATTACAATAAATGTTTTCGGATGTGTTAAGGCTTGGATACGGTAAATACATTGGCATAAAGCATAGATTTAACCAACTGAAAAGCCTTACATGTTAGTGAAAAGAGTTTCATGGTAAATGTTCCCTTGGTCCCCATGAACTGAGTATTATTTTGTTCTATTCTCCTTCCTATTGAATTATCTTGTAACTGAATTCCATTTCTGTGGTGTGAGACGAGTCTAGCCATCCAAGGATAATAAGACCATGATTTTATGGAACATAAAATTAATTGCTAATAGGATCTAGGCTTTATGGAGCAGTTTTTAGAATAAGACTTTGATACGTTGTAATCTGCTATGACTCCTCTAGAAAATAGGTCATTTCCAAATAGGTTCCCAACCATCTTATAATATATGTCCGAAATCACCAGAAATGCTGAAAACTATAGAATACTGGGTGGGTTTGCATCCATAGATTTGGTGAATATGGATGTGCATAACAGAAGTGGCCAGCCTCACCCGTTCTAGTGGATGGGGGAGGAATATCAAGAATAGCAATCTCTTTATTAAAACATGTCTGCTTATGCATGTTCATACTTTCCCTTCCTCACAATATTTTCATGCATTTTACCAATGACATAATCTAAAGTGCCTTCCCTTTAACTATATACCTCTATTATATTGCTAGGCGCTAGCGGTGATGTCATATCTGATTTACTCATGTTGGAGTATTGTGAATCCATATCTTCAATAATTACAAGGAAGTCGAAATATGTTTCCCTTGTGATATAACTATTGCAAAGACTAACTCTACCTTGATTGGAGGATTCCTTCGACTGTTTTTTTGTGATTCATCCACTATCAGGATTATTATATGTTAAAAAAACTATGATGGTAATGGGTGATGTGTGCATTTGGATTTTGGGATTCATCAATCTAATGAACAAAATAAATAAATTTTGTTGCTTATTTATTTCCAACAGCTATTTTATTCTCTTTGAAACATTTAACATCATGACTCCTGATGCAGCTTAAGAAACATCTCGTCACGGCTAGCTATGTTGATGATTCCACGTCCAAGCTTAATGAACTAGCCAAAAGTTCTGGTGTTACAATTCTTTGTGAGATGGGCTTGGACCCTGGAATAGGTAGTCCTGATCCTGAAATATTTAATCCTTGCACAACAATTTTTCACAACATATGACTACTTTCTGAAATATATTCAGAACCATGTTTGTTCTTCTGAACATGTAGTTTCCGAAGTATCTTCTTAAGACCTTATGAGTATTACTCTGAATTTTTTACGTGATTATGTCCTATCCATTCAATTATTTTGTTTAAAGTGAAGGTTATATGATCTCATACTATGTCTATATACTGCTATAGCTTTTGATTATGTCTTATATTTTTCCCATGCTTCTTAATCTGGTTGAAGGAAGAGTGTAAGAGAAGATCAGCCAACAACAAGCTAAGCCTTGTTGGCTAAACATGGGCTCATTTATATTTATCCTTTCTCCACTTTCTTCTTTTCAGTGCTACATCTACTTGCATGCTGGCATTGACTTATCCCTCTTAATTGGTATCACCTCCACTCGGGCTCACATCCTCATTTCTTATTTTATTCCTTCAGGTAGCATTAACCTAAACATCTTCATTTGTGCTACGTTAGTATTATGAATATTTGGTCCCTTAGTAGCACTGTACTCTCGGCTATGAATTATAGCTGGTCTAAAAATTATTCTCTGCAACTTGTCTTTTTAATTTGGTAGGTGTAAGAGAAGAACTAGTTTCTATATATTTCTCACTACTATATGGAAAGGTACATATCTATATATATACAGAATTATGAGAAGTCT
>CAIGRL010187785.1:0-13590 GCA_903798325.1 Fraxinus xanthoxyloides | reverse complement strand
TGACGTCAGCAATGGGGACAACCATCATACCCATGCGCTATTGAGTGGTCCTCTAGCCTTTTGTCTTCCTTCCACCCTTTTAATACTTGCTTCTCTCACTCCTAAACACCTTGATTCTCTCTCTCTGTCTTATTTCTATCTCATCTTTTCATTTTTTCTTGTCTTTTGCACTGGTTTTGTACTGTTACCACCAATAAACAGCCAAGAATATAAGCTAGGTGCAACAGGTGAGCCTCTGATTTTATAGTATTGTTTCTCCTACCTACAAACAGAAGAAAATATCATATACAGATTTTGATTCACTGGACATTTGCACTTCTTGATTGCCTTCTGCTGATGAAAATGTAAATTGATCATGAAGCATCACCAAGCTCTACCCCCAACATCTCTGCATTAACCTTAACTATCATCCTTTTAAAACTCTCCCTCTCTCCACATATATATACATATATGTGTGTGTGTGTATGTGTCCCTGTCTAACTTCAAGATTGTTCTTTTATATTTCAGTTGGTCCTACCTCCACATGCAACATGTTATTTCATTCATTTGGTTTATGAAGATCATGATTTTGTAAACTGTTTACCCCCACCCCATCCAGGAAGATTGTAAGGCAGAGAAACTTCCATATTTTCGATGTTTATGGCTTGTCTAATTATCGAAAAACTGATAAAAAAAAAACTAAACCCCCAGCTGCTGAATTGATGATTTCAGTGCAAAGAGAATAGGATAATCCAACGAAATTCCTATCATCTTCCACATGCTTCTTTTGGCTTTCAAAAATGATATATTGACTGCTTATATATTTGTTTCTATGGAAGAAAATAATCAGAATTTGCCATGTTTGTAACAGACAAGAAGACAAGAAGATTTGAGTTCATCAGCCTGCAAATTCCTTTCAAAATGTTCTCTTTTTTTCCTTTTCAGACATTCTCTTTCTGCAGGCTTCACTTCTTTTTGTCTCTCAACTTTTATATATATATAGAAACGCGTGCTAAATTCACATAACGTCATCCACCTTGTCCATTTGGCACTGAACTCAACATTCTTACAGCAATCAAGTACAAGGAGAAAAAAAAAAAAACTACTTAAAATGTATTATAAAAGTGCACCATTACTTCCACAAGACAACATCATTACTTGTCCGTTTCTATCTCTAATTACCCTCTTTGTTTAGGAGCAATGCCTCATCATTTGGTTTTTCCTTTCCTTTCTGTTTCTACTTATAATTAATAATCCAAAAAAAAAGAAAAAAAAACCGTTATCTTGCTAAGGGAAAAAAAGGAGTTTGTAAAGAAAACATTCTTTTTACACGCGTTCATGACCTTTCTGAGATAAAATGTCAAGTGTTGATTACCACCAAATGAGTTGATGATTATATCTGATAACACTTGTCACCTTTTGATATGTAGGGTTGTCAATTGTTCTTTTGTTCATTTTTTGACTTTTTTCTCATGGTAATATACATTCTGGCCTGTATAAACCTTGGCTCTTTATATTGACACAAGAATAGTTATGCTTTGGAGATGATGGAGAATAAAAGAAGATAAGTGGTGTTGACGTTATTAGGTTGTGAATTTGATGCAGAGCTGAGCTTATAAACACATAAACAGGCTTGATTTACTTCTAGACGCCATGGAGTCTTGTGTTCCACCTGGATTTCGATTTCATCCTACTGATGAAGAGCTTGTTGGATACTATCTGCGGAAGAAAGTTGCATCACAGAAGATCGATCTCGATGTTATCAGAGATATTGATCTATACAGAATTGAACCATGGGATCTTCAAGGTATGGTTATTTATTATTGATGTGTCTTGAATTGTGAGACATTTAATTGTTACATTATTTTTCTTATCTTAGAGTGTGGGAAATTACTTTCGCAAGCAAGAGATCATCAGATGATGAACATAGCCAAATAAGCTTAGAAATTATAGTCCAAAACCTAGATGCTTGGGATATAATTCTTGGTATCCCTTGAAGATCGTCTAACCTGAGGAGGAGGGTGTTGAATACTACTAAATCGTGAATCTGAATAGACCCTTTTAAATTTTTCTGAAATCTAATCTTCTGCTCCAACCTATGGAAAAATAAGAGAACATACACACATAGCCGGCCAAAATTTGCTCTTATCTCCATGTTTTTTATAGAGTATGATGAAAAATTGTAATGGACAGAAAAATGCCGGATTGGATATGAAGAGCAGAACGAGTGGTATTTCTTCAGCCACAAAGATAAGAAGTATCCAACTGGAACAAGGACAAACCGAGCAACCATGGCAGGGTTTTGGAAGGCTACAGGAAGAGACAAGGGCGTTTATGACAAGACAAAACTTATTGGTATGAGAAAAACCCTCGTATTCTACAAAGGAAGGGCTCCAAATGGCCAGAAAACTGATTGGATTATGCATGAATACAGACTTGAATCAGAAGAAAATGTTCCTCCACAGGCAAGCTTAATTCACATTTGATTATATAATTCTGTATCTAGCTTTATCCTATATATTCTTGAACTGTGGGACGAAACAGATAGCCAAAACCTCTCTCTCTCTCACAGGAAAATATCTTTTTTATATATTGCATGATTTACAAGCGAGCACGGCCATTTCAAGAAGTATGGTGTCTGGATAATTCTAATACTTGCACATTTCATCTAAAAATTGACACGAAAATTTCTTCTAAAACAGTAAGTCCACTGAAAAGAAAAATGGTTACAAAGTCATCATTTACAATGGTCCATTTTCCCAACTATGAGAGTTACGTAAGACTTGTGCTACCATTGCATGTTCCTTTCATTACATGCAGTATCTTTAAATATATGCATGATAATTTCACTCTTAAGTCAAAAAGTCATTTTTCTTTGTTCAAAATGAATGCATTCTACTCGGAATCACTTTAATTTCTTGGGTGTGCTTTTCACTGTTTCAACTTGTCAAAATTAAAATCTCATTACTTTCCCCCTATCTCTAAACCTTTTGTCATACTTTTCTTTCCTTTACCAGACAGAAAGACCAACAAAAAGTAAAAATATTGTAGAGACCAGCAAATATGTTAAAAATGGACTCCGAATTAGCGGTGTTATTAGTTTGACTATAACCTTCTTTACCTTAAGGACATAATTTAAATATTGTTCCGTTTTGATGCTTTAAGCTTTTAGATGGGGGTTCAACTTGGCATGAGATAACACTTGAGTTCAAGTCTTGACAATCCTCTATTTATGAAATATTGTGCATATGTGTAACCTTTGATGAACAGGATTGTTTGATCTTACAGGAAGAAGGATGGGTGGTATGCCGAGCATTCAAAAAGCGAATCACAGGACAAACGAAGAGCATTGGAGGTTGGGACTCAACTTACTATTATGAAGAACCAAGTGTTTCAATATCAGTTGTGGATCCTATGGATTATATGACAAGGAAGCCCTCAAACTATCCAAACCAGAATTTCATGTGCAACCAAGAAATAGAAGCAAAAAATTTAAATATTGTACACTCATCAGCTGATCATCATCAATTCGTTCAACTTCCACAGCTAGAAAGTCCCCCATTGACAATGATGAAAAAACCAAGTCTGGTTTCCATAGTATCAGAAAATTATACCAATGAAGAAGATGAAAAGGCTAGAGTCGAATGCAATCCAAAAAAGATAACTACAGATTGGAGAGATCTTGACAAGTTTGTTGCTTCTCAGCTGAGCCACGGAGATAATTACGAAGATGATGCTGTTTCGAACTTTGAAGCTCTTAATAATGATTCAGATTTGGGATTGCTTCTATTGCAAAGTGGTAGAGAAGAAGGAGAAAACTTAAATGAACTTTTGTGTTCAACTTCAGATTCTGATATTGGGATTTGCTTGTTTAAATAAACGAATTGACTATATAGGATAAAGGGTTTCATCACTATTGTCAATTTCTATATTGAGAGATATATATACACATTTTAGTAAATAGATTGGTTGTGAAAGATTAAAAGATCAAATTATAAACCCACCTCTCTCTCTCTCTCTCTCTCATATTCCTTGTCCGGTGATACCAACAGATATTTTTGTCTGTGATGTCGCTTTTTTTAGTAGTAAAAAACTCCCACGACAGATAGTTTAGAGAAAATTAACTATTGAGTATTGATGTGTAGGATGTTTTATCGATCCGATGAAGGTTAAAGGGTTGTTGACAGATTTAGATAAAACTTGATAAAATGTAGGTTGAAAAATTGAATAAAATTGATCACATGAAATATTTGATTAAAATTAGTTGTTGATTGAAAAAAGTACACAGTTGATTGAGATATATTAGGTTTTGGCCAGTCAATTATATATATATATAGATTTTGTTGTTCACACGTGTATCTTGTAATCTCTATTTGAAAGATACTCCTTGATTAAAGGGGAAAAAAAGACACAATGAGACTACGTACAGATTATAATTCTCATTTTCATTGTAATGAAACTATATAACGGTAAGTAGTGCGTATCTCTAGCATTAAAAATGAAACAATAGTGTTTTTTTATTTTTTTTTACTTCTTTTGATTTTCATTTCGTATTATAATAGTCCACACAAAATGGATACAATACTTAAATATTTCATATAGTTAAATATCACTTTTAACTTGATTATATAATGGATCGGTATGGTTTCGAAAGTAAAAGAACTTGCCGGTGAATCACAAAAATCCATTACTAAAGAACATTATTGGTTCCGTCCGTCATGAATTCCTCTCTTATGCTCTCTTTCTTTATGAGCAATATTAGCAGTTTCTATGTATAAAACATAGTCATTAGGGGCCTTAGAATATGCCATTAGTCGAGTTTTAACAATAAAATAATAATTCTTACCCAATGAAATTACAGTTGACATATATTCAGTACACATTATCAGACAAGACTAGATAAAAATGAACAATATAATTTAATCGAGTTTACTAAACATGTCATTCACAGGATAATATGTACGGAAACTTAAGATTAGTAAAGAAATTTCAGTAGTGAACAGAATAAGCCGATGAGAAGCACGTCAAAGTTTTATTTTGGAATAAAATTGATAGGCAGGGGTAAATAGTAGGGGAGTAGTGCTATTGTGGGCCAGTCAGTTGTCTAGCGTGCGCTGTGCAAATGGGGTTTGTACTAGGCATGCTTGTCTTTGGAACTCCCTGCTTGGTTCCAACACTTTGACCCAAAATTGTACTCATGTTGCCACGTAAGCATTCCAATTAGCATTAAACAGATAGAAAGCAATTTAGCTTTATTTGATAAAAAGTTAGATTTTTAGCAAATTTTGAAAAGAAAAAAAATAATAAAATGTGGAATTAAAAAAATGATAAAATTTGTGAGTCTTATAAACTGTGTGGTTAAAAATAACTTTGAGGGAAAATAAACTTTTAATAGTAAGGGTCAAATAGGAACTTAAATTTCTTCATAAGAGAAATGCTAGTACACATTTAGAGACAGTCTTGAAGGTGTGCAAATTGATCGATCGTACAGGGACTTAGCATTAATGAAGAGGCACCAAATTTATTTATTTATTTTTATTATAGATGTGTATGTATAGTTATACATTTAGATGTTTTATTAATTCTAAAATTTTATATTTTTATTATTATGTTAAGTTTTATGCCACAATATTTTTGAAAAAAAAATAGTAGAAGAAAAATTATATTATGTTAATTTTTTTTCTTAATTTAACATATTAATGAAAAAAAAATATATTTATTTTTTCTCATTTTAAACTATCTTGCTTTCGAAAAAAAATTATTTTAAACTCTATTTTACCAACTAAATCTCAAATGTCCAATCATCTTCATTAACCAATTAACAACCCAACAAACTAATAAGGAGCCCAAAATTCAATTGATTTAAATGAAGAGTGAAAATCTAACCCCAAATCCCTTTTAATCATTTCATTCTCTCATACTATTTAACGACGAAGAATTGTTAAACAGAGAATAGAAGAAACCTATCATAAGATTTTGTTGCCTACTCTACAATAGTACAATCTACATCGTAACATCGTCATTTTATTGGTGCGGATTGTCCACTTGTTAAGTTCTATTATGTGACTTATTTTTGCATAGACCGGGTGAATTTTTGTTGGGTTAACTGATAAGTGATTAACTTCAATTTTTTTCTCTTTTGAGTTTTGCCTCTTGGATCTATCATATGTGAATCGTGATAAGACAAATAGATAAATAATGACTTTTTATTTATCATTATAGTATTTCTTATTCTTGATTCTTCTACATTTTCGTTTGATTGTTGGTACACAAATTTTCAAAAAATCAAGATAGCTTTAATTAACCTTATTAAGATTTTGCGAGTTTAATCATCTGAAAATTCTTTCAAAACCAATAATTTCCTTTATATAGTAGCTTGAGCAATTGAATCACTTAAACGGAAGTTTGATCAATTCAATTCATATGAAAAAAAATTGGATTCTATTTTATTCTCACAAGTTAAACCCATTGGATGATATTAATTTGAAAGCATGTTATGATAATCATTATATTGTTCTAAAACATGTAAATTTTTATAATCTTGATGGTGAAGATTTGTTTCAAAAATTAAAAATTTTGTGAAGTCTTTTATCAATAGAAACAAAGACAATTTTTGATATATTGACTTGTTTAAAAGATGGAATTGCTTTTCAAGTACATTTATTATTTATAGAATACTATTGACAATTCATGTCACTGTGCATGTGATCAAAGAAGTTTTTCAAAATTGAAGTTATTAAAATCTTATTTGCGATCAACCATATTACAAGAACGGTTGAATGACTTAGTTTTTGATATCTATTGAACAAGATTTGCTAGAACACATGATTATAAAATTTTAATTCGTGAGTTTACTTCTAGAAATGCGAAAAAAAATATTTTAATATGATTTGTTGTATTTCAAGATTTACATGTGGTATTTGTTGTTTTTTATTTCAAGGTTTGCTCATATGGAATTGTACGAAGAGTTTAGTGATTTTGATAGTTTTTTGTTGATGACATTAATTTTGACGAAGTTCGAGAGGTGCTTTTGAATTTTACTTGTACTTTTCTTGTTTATGACATTTAAAAAAACAAATAAATATTTAGATGTCATATTTTTGCAATGAAATAATATTATTGGAATATATTTTTTCTTACTATACTTTTAATTACTTGAAAGGGTACCATTTTAAAATATCACATGAGGTACCCAAAAGGCACAGTACTAACCTGTGTTGCTTAAGTGGACACAAGATCATAAGGAAAGGATACTGATAAGTATATTTTCAGTTTTTGTACTTGCACTAAAGAGAAGAAAAGGAAAAGTTGCACTAGATGTTTGTAATAATAGATTAGTGTCTTCTTGTTGAGATGAGAGCAATAATATTTTTTGATGTTGATGGTTGATGCAGCATGACTTTGGTTCCCAAGTGCATATGAATTGTGAGTGACACTTGGATTGTCCTCTATGGTGTCGGCGTGACTTTGGTGCCTAAGTGGGTATGAATTATGAGTGACATTGGATTGTCCTCTATGGTGCGGCGAATTACCACGTATTGTTTGGACAAATGGCATAAGTGCAAAGCTTAACAAACAATATAGCACGGGTGAAAGACTAGCTTGGGTAGCCGGACAAGGCACAACCAAGGCATCAAAAGCCTGACTCTTAAGATTTTAGTTCGTCTTAGTGGATCGTTTTGGTCTGCAACACAGTTACTGTTGTGACAGCCAAAGTTAGGATTTCATGTAAGTTTCTAGTGCCTTCAACTGAGACTTTGTTCAGTGCATTTGAGTGCATAGATGGCAGACTCAATTGAATTTTGTAGCGACATCAATGGGTGAAAAGTTACTTGAACAGCTTCGGTTTCAACTCCGGGCACATTTGAACAATAATCCCTTTGCTAATTGTAAGGTTCATTTAGGTATTAGAATGAACAGAAACTAGATTATTTGGAGACTTTACAACATGTTAAACCTTATGCACCTTGGTGGTTTAATTATTTGCCTATGAGGTAATTCGAAATTGCGATAAATTACCAATAAGATTATGCATTGCCATATACATTTATCTGATGATTAAATTCGTATAATTGTTTACTATTGGAGCAAATCTCGATTTACCTTCGTCTTGTTTTTGATAATATCGGACACATCCGAGCATGGAGGGCGTTTTGAAGAATACTCAAGAAAAAGGGAGTTGATTTATAAGTTTGGAGTGCATTGGAGAAGAAAAATTGACCAAGTATTTTCTCAAGTAATAAATTCTTTGTTTAAGCAAGAAAGGCTGGAATTTAAGCGCAAACAGTCTTGCTTAAGCAAAGACTTCGATTCTTAAGCAGAGATGATAAGTGAAGCTGCAAGTTTTTGTTGCTTAAACGAGAATTAGGACTGAAATTCGGGTCTCTCAACTGGTGTACAGAGTTCCGCTTGTGCTACGAAAATTAAGTCTTGAATCCTAAGCAAGGAGAGGCCAATTTGGACGTGAAAGGAGAGGCTTTATTTGGATTTCTTCAAGAGACAGCTGAAGTCCAATGCCTCGTGAATAATCAATAACTTGAACTTGTGAAACTATTGTTACGCTTTTGCCTACTTAATAAGTCACGTGATTGCTAGCTAAGCAAGAATTGCACTTGAGTTCTCGCCAAGACGATAGCCTACCTTCTAAGGCGATGAGGCCTCGTAGATATAGCCTCTGAGCTTATGGTCGTGATTTTAAGATTCTTAGTGCTTAATAGCACAACATAGGTCTCCATGATCAATGATGTATAGGTTGAACTTTAGTGCTTGTATAATTGACAATTTTGACTCATGGCCACGTGACAAGTGGCTGATGTGACATTACTTTCAATGACATTTGAGTGCAGACATCCTTTACCCGTCTTGGATAGCGTGCAGGGTCACGGAACTATTGATACCTAGGATGTGAAATTGTGGAGTGATGAAATTTAATCGGTGAGCCATTGGGATGAAGCCAGTGTCAAGCATCATAAGAGTCTCCTTGTTTCTCTTGCCTGTGAATCCTTACTCTTAGTGTCATTCAAGTGTAATGAACATTTTGATACTGTGATTCTCTAAATCCAAACCCATCTCTGAGATTACTCTTCTCTAAATATCTCCCTTGTGTGTACACGCGCACACACACGATTCGAATGTCAACATATCATCTTTTCCATTCAGGATTAGATCATGAATATACCTATGGAAAGATCTACAAGTCTAGTTTGTGACGAAGTAAGTGTCCAATCTTCAAGCACTTCCTCAAGTTATGAACACTTTTACAAAGATATATCATTTGACGTGGGTTTTGAGATTCCATCAAGGCTTTCTTGGTTTAGTAAATAGTTTGTCGAAAATGGATTTTATTTTTTTATTTTTGGAAAGTATGAAGTATTACCTTTAAATATTTAGCCTATGATAAGAGGAATAATTTCTTTTGTTCTACTCTTATTCTTAAAGTGGTTGAGTTTGTATTATCTCCTATTTCTTGTTTATGTTTTATTTGAAGTGGTATCACATTGTGGGCATCCATTGTACAAGGACCAAAAGTTGTTCAACTATCATCTATGAGACATCTAAGACACCCACTCGGAAGATTACAATATCTTGAAATTGGAAAAGCTCGAGTGATTGATAATTTTAACCGATATTAATATAGAGGATATAATATCCTTTTCATTGTACTAAACCAAAAACCATAGATGAATAAGTCACATAGAAGTGGTTGGGGTCCCTATTGTTGGTCTCCCGGCTATGATCTAACTACAGTTGAAATGGACAACACCATCTTCTTCAAATTAAGATGGATTTTCATATGCTCAGCCTGACACATTGAACATTGACACCTTAACTTCTAGCCAAACAATAAATATACTGTTGGTATTTTTAAGTGTAAACACCCCTTTCTCTTTCAGTCAATTCCAAATGCATATGATAGATCCTTTAACAATATTAACCTTACTTTGTAAACTTCTAGGCTTTAGTACCTTTTTGATAATTTAGCACTTTATGCTTCGGACCCTATTTGAGATTGATTTTAGAGACAAATATAAATTTTAGGTGTTTAGTAAACTCAAGAAAAAATGATCATAGAAAAATCCATACAATCTGATAGAAAATTAGCAAAATTGTATCATTTCAATTGAGAGTGACATTTCAAAATTTGCATTTTCGTTTTGATGAAATGTAGAAGGACAACATTGCAAAACAATCTTAAATATATATAGAAACCTTCACCTGGAATTCTGCAAGCAAATTAATTTATAAAACAGCAGCTTTTCTTGATGGATAAAGTATTTTCTATGCGGAGGAAATAAATCATATCTAGCTTAATAGGTGACCAATAAAGGTGTATATTGTCTTATTGTTCCCAAGTAGTTCGAAAATAGCATTGTATTAAATTAATATTGTTTCTCTGTATGATTCACATAATGTATTCAAATTTATGAAGATTAATTAAAAACATTTTCAAATTTTTATCTTTAGTTAAACGACCTGATCCCAATTGGATATGTGTGGGGGAAAATTCATAAAGTTAGACTAATTACCAAACTAAGCGAAGTAATCCAAATCAACGAGGTTCACAGGCCTTATCAAAGTTATTTTCAAACCTGATTTCTACTTAGAAAATTGATGTTGTTCGTGCAATTAGGATGGTGCTAACCAAAACTGGTAAATTATCTTTCTAATTAATTAATTGGTAATATCACACATTGTTACTCCTCATCCAACGAGCCTCCAAACACTCCACATCAACATCCTACCTGACTATCGTAGACCCCTTCAATAGTCGAAGTGATGCATTTCATCGACCATATGTAGAGATAAAGAAATGTTGATGAAAAACTTGTTAAGTATTTCCTTATGAATTTTCCTTAAGTTTTCAATGGGTATGTGTTTGATTTTTTGATTGAACCCTCCATGGACGAGGCGAGGCGATGCAGCGTACCGTAGCACAATTCAAAGTGAATAGGTTTCAGGCGTATGAGGTACATTCTAGATGATCCTCCATACAAGATCTTTAATGAATGATTTATATGTCCTCTTTGCAGTAATCATCCAAATCAACTTGTGAATGTACTCTTCATATAACAGTCCTTGGTCGTAGGGTGGATACGTTTCGAAGTCATTTAATGCCCTTGAACCTAGGACTAATGGTATGTTGCTTATGACCTGTTGTCAAGATGAGACACGTCTCTATCCAATGTCAATCATTATACCTCTTCTAGTATAAAAGTTTACATTTAATGTCATTTGAAAATAATATAATTTTACACACTCAATCAATATTACACACTCAAGTAATATTAACTCCATGTGCTTTAACACTACTGTGGCTCACATCTTTGCACGTAACACACCCAACATCTCTATACTAATTGACTGATTTGATCGTTGGGTGCTCACGGCTTTTAACGGTTTATCAAACTGTACGAGAATCCTACTCGTGGACGTAAGTGAAGTCGGGATCTGTTGATCACGTCACCCGTATAGAAATTGAGGTCAACACATTGTACTATATTTTGTACCATGGATGTGTATTTTTCTTAAAACAAAAGCATGCCTAACCAATAAAAAAACATATATGTTATATCAAAGAGTAATGTTATTCAATATCACTGGTATCAATATTATGTGGCAACTGCACAACATTGAATGATAGATTCACTTAAATACAATATCAAATGATTCATAATTAAACCTAATAAGTATAATCACATAGGCTGGTACTCTGGCATGATAACATGTTTCGTGTCTAAACATAAACAGTACAAACACAATTATGCCTTTTTGTTGGCATCCAAGTTAAACATGCCACTTGGAGATGAAGGAAAAAGAAATGGCCAGCCGTGATTAGTATAACAGTTAACCAAACATAACTCCTTTTTGCCATAAACAATCATTGCTTACCATGCACGCAACATTTTAGTCAGGTGCATAGTATTTTGTCAGCTTTCAAGCACAAGATAATGTACAAAAACACAAAAAAGGCATTTGATAAAACTAATTTCATAGAATTCACACCTGAGATGAGATTATTTGAAATTTTCGAAAATTGAAGAAGAGAAAGGAATCAATTTGTTGATGCAAAAAGAGTAAATGATGCAACTCAAACAACAAGATTAAATTCTGAAAGCAAAGCAAGCCATCCTAAGGCTGTTTCAACTCAAGTATAAAGTCATGTTTCACTTCCTTAAAAATCAGATTTTTAGTAAATTTTAATAACAGTTAGAAAATATATGATTAAAAAGTTGATAAAAATTATAGATCACGTAAAATTTGTGACTAAATTAATTTTTGACTTTGATTTAATTTTTTATCAACTTTTTTAATTAAACAAAAGATGGGCATATTGTAGGCTTTGTTTTAATTAAATTTTACTTATCACCAAACAAGTGGTATACAAATAGATAGTAATTATGATAATATAAAATGTTTGGTAAAATTTAGTGCTTCACATTTATAAGTAATTTAGCCCAAAAACAATGGCATAATCTTTGATAGGGCACCTGTACTTACAAGGGCAAATGGGTTCCACTTTCTCGAAAATATGGAAAATTCCATCTGTTAGGTTTTAGTTGATTTTGTAATTGTCAAATTCTGTGAACAAGCGGACTTAATTTGATAGATTGTAAAATTTCAAGGAGTAATGTGCAATTTGTTTAAAAGTTGGTTATTAGGTTTAGGGTTTCGAGTTTGGAACAAAGAAGCAAATTTTCGCTAGATTGTCATCAAGGGTTGGTTCGAGTTACAAAAGTGAAACATCGTCTCTTGACCGTCGCCTCTCCTTCGATCGAGCAACACAACGATGCAAATTTTCACTAGACTGTCGTCAAGGGTTGGTTCGAGTTACAAAAGTGAAACATCGTCTCTTGACCATCGCCTCTCCTTCAATCGAGCGACACCGTGTCACTCGACTATCGCTAGCCCTTCGCTCGAACGACAGCTTTATCGGAAAAATTTTATTTTCGCCATTCAACATTCATCTTATGTGAGTGTTTTGGTCAGAAAAAACATCAGATTTAATATCCAAATACCAAAAATCAAACTTCATACATATCTGTCAAAAGCGCTGAAGATCGAGGAAGACGACTGGATTCCAGTCTGTAAAGAAAGGACTGTTTTTCGTGATCCATGGGAGATAGACGATTCTACAAAACTAGGGGCTGTTGCAAGATAGCGGAGTTCCAGGAAAGCGTTGGTTATTGCAGCTGGAATTGGTGTAGAGGAGCACAAAATTCAAGAGAGCTATCAGAATGGCAGTCAGAAGATTAGATAGTTTATGTCGTCATCTAGTTTGGTAGACTGTAAGTATAGAATCGTTTATAGTGGATTGACTGGTAAAGTGCCCGTAGTTTTTTCCAGTTGGGTTTCTCCGTGAATAATTCTTATGTTCTTTACTACTTTATTATTTATTATTTATGATATGCAAACGACAATAATTTAACATAAAATAATTTGACTTGCATGATTACCCATATAGATAAGAATTAAAAGTGACTTGTTGCTGTTTAATTCGCGATTGATTTTAATTCCGCAATAAATACCTATTCACCCCCATCTAAGTATTGTAAGAGTCGAACTTGCATTTTTCAATTAGTATCAGAGCTTAATTTCGATTCATGGCCCTTA
>CAIGRL010187739.1:0-27414 GCA_903798325.1 Fraxinus xanthoxyloides | reverse complement strand
TATATATTATTATATATTTATTAATTTGAATTATCATCTAATTTATGAAAGTATTTTGTAAGATTGTTAGTTGTGAAATATGATTCTTATAGTGTAGTAGTTGTGTATTGTTCCCTTATTATTAGTATTATTTTAATTTAACAAACAATTTGGGCTTTGGGCCAGTCTCTGGGCTAAGATGGATGAAAAACTTCACCACGACCTTAGCCCAATACAGCCTAACATAAGAAGGGCTGATTCAGGCCTATAGTCAGGCTGGCCTGTTTAATTAACAGTTTCCAACCTTATGACTTGCCATTCTCGACCGTCACAAGTCACCGCTACTATAACATTCCCAAAGGCCCTTTTTTTTTTGCAGCAAATGGGAGGAAATGTCATTTTTAATTCGTTTCTTTTGTAATTAGTTTTATGATTTTTTTTTTATTTTCACACTTCTAAATTGTTTAATTAAGAATAATGGAATTAATATTTTGTTCTTTTAATTTTTGAATATGCTGGTCAAATGATTTGACTAACTGAAAAATGACCGAACATCATCTAAGACTAATTCCCTGTACCAATCAAACACACTAAATTAACAATTCTTTGTAAAACAATTACTTTCCCTAAAATTCATTTTCTTTCCATCCTTGCAATCAAACGGACCCCAAGTGGATGAATGCCCTAAATTTTCGAAAGTTAGAATACAGTCCTAAAATTTGCAAACGACATGAAAGGTTGAAAACGTTGTTGCTGTTAACACTAAAAGTAAAAATCCATCAGAAGCCAGTATAATTTATGGGTTTTCGAGTTTCCAACTTTCTCAACTCCAATATAATTCATTGTTTCGAACATAAAAAATGTCGGTTTAATAAAAAATTAAAAAAATCAGCCCATCAAGTTCATAATCTAACCGTAAAATTTGTGGAAATATCTTCTCCACATCAAAAGTAGAATAAATCTGATGTCAATTGTACAATAGTCAATTTAAATAAACTTTAATTCCACTTTTTGATTTTTAGAGTAAATAAAATTATTTATTTTCTATGATATCCAGTATGCATTAAAAATTAATTTACATATATGCTCCATGTGGTGTCACTGTTTGGCTCCAATTATAAGTAATTTTAATGGTTGAAATAGTATTTTGTTGAAAAATGTGTGAGTAAAAAACAAGAAAGAATTTTGTGTTTATGTGTAATATTATTTTATTGGAGAATGTATGGTTGATAAGAATAGTGAGCCAAACGGGGCTTTAATTGGAAAGATGAAATCTAGACAAAAAAACTCGTATATATTTTTTATAGTAGCAATTCAAAGCTGAAGCAAGGTTAGAACAAAAAATTTTGCTTCTTTTTTTTGGTTTGTGCAGTAGCTAGCAAATCACACAAGAAAAATAAATCGCATTAGACAAGCCTGATGCGACATGTTCGACGAGAATTTTGTGCTTCTTTCTTTTCATGGAAAGTTGTCCATGTATTGGAAACCTTTCTTTTCCTTTTTTTTTCTTTTAATTTTTTTGGTGACAGATTGTCAATAATTTTCCGCACATTTTGACTTTTATACTTCATTAGAAAAATCATTCGTAGAAACGACCTATTAAATTTGTGTAACATGAATTCTTAAACATTTATTAATTTCTTTTGCATTTAGGTCTTTGATTAGGTGTGATTAAAACAATATACTAGAATAATAGATTATTCAAACATTTCACACTGAGATTATTGTCTCATTGTCTAATAAAGTTCAAATATAATATTATTCATTAGATAATATTACATCATTTTATTGTCACATAAATTGTTGTTCATCACCATTGTCTATGTATAGTAACATTATTCGAATTGAAACCCGACCACGTGAAATGACAACTAAATTTTTAACCACAAAATGAAAGGTTATATACTTGTTCTTTCCAAGACTATTTGCAATTGGACTCAATTTTGTAAATGCAATACTAAGATTTAACTTAAGGGTCAACTCTAATGGGACCCATTTGAAAATTGATAAAATTAAAGGAAATTAAACATTGGTCAATGATTAACCAATCAATCCAAGATACCATTATTTGTGATGTGCCTCGATTGGAGTCTGCAATATATATTTTGTTATTCAATTAAATAAAGTTTAATTCTCATGCACATAAATAAATTAGTGAATGTCTGTTCTTCTGCATATCGCAAGGATCCCAAGTTTATTATAAAAATGGGCGTTGAAAATAAAGTAAGATTGTGATTATTTTAAAACTTGCTTGGTTCCTATTTGTGAATTAAAATTTAAATAAAAGTCAACAATTAATTTTAAAACACATATTTTATGAGATCCAATTTTCAATTATATATTTCATTATTTTTTATTAAAATTCAATAAAAATATATATTTTTTAACTATATCAAACAGGGACTAAACTTATAAGTAGATAAGTTTTTTAATTAGCCACCACGGAAAATCAAGAACTGCTTGCATTATTTATCGCTTTATTTTCTTAAATTCATGCAAGGTCTTGTGCTAGGACTTGGGCACTCATTCAAATAGTAAAGATTCTTTAATTTACATCAACTATCATACTATAATAATTGCAAGCAAGCTATATACTGCATGAGCATATTTGAAATGGGAGGTGGATTCAAGTGGAGTGGACTTGAGGTCTATTTTTCGGGCTTGATATTGGATGATATATGATAAATTGTATTTGTACCGTAAAGTTATAGAATTTGAGCAAAACAATTACAGCACCTTACATCACGTTGGTATCGAAGTTGGAGATCTCATATTCGAGTCGATGCTGAAGCAATCTTGTGTAGATAATGCAGGGGCATGCTTAAAATAAGGGTGAGTCTAATGGGAGTGGGCTTGTGGTGGATTCACGGACTTATTTTGGGAGGTATAGAATGGATTGTATGTGTCATAAACTATATCTTTTGGTCGATATTCTACGTCACTATATTTACCTTGATAGTCTTTAGTAAATAAATTTAAACAATCACAATATAAAACTTTACGTGCCTGATAATATGACTTATTTTTCTTAATAATGTAGCATTGTCTATCCTACTTTACAAAATATAATTGAATAACATGGTACATTATAATAAATGGATTTAAATTTTGTTTGCTTTTTTTAATCATTTTAATTGGTATCTATTCTAAAATATCGATTGTGCTTAAGGGGGTTATAGTGTCATTTTCACGTTTGAGTATCTTATAAATAATAAGGAAGATAGAAGTTAAATTATAATTTATTAAGCTATTCAGTTGTGTTCAATACTAGGCATTGGCATGCAAAGTTTTAGATTATGAAAATGTTTTATGAAGACTTAGACTACCAAAGTAAATATTGCTAACGGTTGAGAAAACGTGTTTCCCACGAATTAACAACTCTTTTAAATCCTTTCTTGGTTGGAAGGCCACATGGCAACCCCAAATTGATTGAAGTCCCTTAACAAGGATTGTGCTTCTTTGAATGAGTTCTGGACCGTTGGATCTGATTAATGGCTGAGATTAAGTCATAATTATTATGACTCTTGGACTGGGTCTTTCTCGAGCATTCCATTGTGTATTCTACTTTCTCTCTGGAGCGTCTCTTTTCTCTCTCTAAGTTCTTCCTTTTCTTCTTGGTTTCGATCTGTAACACTTAGAGGTTCTAGCCATTATTTTTGTTCTGAAATCCTGTGAGATTCTTGTTGCTACAATAGATTAGGTCTGAGATATTGGTTGAACTAGGTTCTGTAGTGGTTTGTGACTGTGTTGGCAAGGTTTTACAATTTATGAGATCTCTTGGTAGATCGATGATAAAATCATGTCTATTTGAGTCTCATGTATCTCTGTAATTCCCCTTCGAAAGGTTTTTGCGTGCTAGTGTTTGGGCTAATCCTGACCTCCCCAGATTAGGCGTAAGCTGAATTGGGTGAACAATTATTTTGTGTTATTTATTTTCTGCACTGTTGTTTGTGTTTATTATCATCAGTTCTATCATATTTGGGGCCTAATACCCAACAACTGGTATCAAAGCCAGACGGTTTTTAGGGTTCAAATTTTTTGAAAAACGGAAATTTTTTTGAAGTAAAAATCATTAGAAACTTGTCTATTCTATCATTTGAACGTACTAACGTGTTTCTTGGTGTGGAAGGAGAGTTGGCCTAACGTTGAATACTAGGTGATAACTTTGGTGATTGAAGGAGAGTCCTAGTTGGCCGGCAGTGAATAAATGTTGTACTCTTACTATTTTTAAAAACAATTTTCTGGTGAGAAAGTTTCAATACAATCTATATAGTAATTTATTGCAAATTCTTGATGGCTAATATATGCATGTAATACATCCCTGTTTGAACTTGGTGATTAAAATTGCATATGAACATGTTTTAGAAATATTCAGTATTAGCGATTTGTTTATTGATATTAATCTGATTATCTGCCTATAAATTTCATTTGATCTGCATCAAGTATTATTGTTTCTTTTCTTAATTTTGGTGCATTGTATCTGTTTGCTTTCAATTCTTCAAAAAGTTTTTTCAAAACCTTTTTTCTATTTATTAGTTGATCTTGAATTCGAGATCATACTATGTCAACAAGTACGAGCCACCCTTTTACATAATATGTTATGGGTTCGAAGGTCGAATTGTCACAATTCAATGGAAATGGGGACTACTCGATATGGAAACAAAAAATGAGGGCCATTCAACAGAGGGTTGCAAAGGCCCTTGATGATCCTGCTATTTTTTCTGATAAACTTAAAGCTAAACAAATAAAATTGCTAATATGAATGAAATTGCTCACGGTTCTATAATCTTGCATTTGTCTAATAATATTGTGAGGCAAATTAAGGGAGCTGACACTGTTAGAGACTTATGGACTGCTCTTGATAATATGTTTTTAACCAAAACTCTGCCAAATAGAATTACCTTTTGGAAAAATTGTTTAGTTTTAGAATGAATCCTGAGAAAAACTTGGAAGTAAATTTGAGTGACTTTAGTATAATAGTTAAAAGTCTTGCTCATAATGATAAGAAGTTTGCTGATGAAGATCTTGCTGTGATTTTATTGAATTCCTTAACTAACTCTTATAAAGATATAAGGAATGCTATAAAATACTCTAGAGATAAACTGACATTTGACATTGTAACTGATGCTTTAAGACTTAGAGATCTAGAAGTTAGGAAAGAAAACAAGGCTAATCATAGAGAAGAAAGTATGTTTGTTCGAGGGAGGACTCGAAAAAAAAGATAATAACTTTCGTTTCAAGAAAGAAAAAACAAATCCAAAGGGAGATCGAAATCTAGAGATAAAAGTAATAAGAAGTGTTACAATTGTGGAAAATTGAGACGCTTCAAGAGAAATTGCTTTGAGCTGAAAAGAAAACAAAAGGAACATAATAATGGGGAGTTAAATAATAACACCATTGAATCTGAAATTGATAGCCTGCATGTCATGACTATGACCAATGAGCAAATTAATAGGGATTGGATTTTAGACTCTGGATATACCTTTCATATGTATCCTATTAAATATTGGTTTTATAACTACAAAGATATAGAACCTAGGAAGGTTTACATGGGGACAATAACTCACATACTGTTGTTTGAATTGGTGATATTGTCATAAGAATGTAAGATGGCTCTATCAGGCTAATCTTAAATGTAATATATGTTCCAATTCTGAAAATAAACCTAATTTCTTTAGGTGTTCTTGAGGATGATGGGCATACCTTCAAGTCAGACAACAAAGTCTTGAAGATTATGAAATGTTCTCTTACTGTAATGAAGGGACCTAAAAGGAATGGATTGTATTATCTTGATGGTAATAAAATCACATGTCTAGATTCATATATGTTCACTGTTACTGAAAATAAAACTGAACTTTGGCATAAAAGGATAGAACATATATGAAATAAAGTGCTGAAATCTTTAAGTGACCAAAAGTTACTTGGGAAAGATTTGACTAATAACTTTGATTTCTGTGAAATATGTGTATTAGGCAAGTCTCATAGAGTGAGTTTTGAGGTTGGAACACATAATACCAAAAGACCTTTAGAATATATCCATGCCAATTTATGGGGACCAGAAAGTCATCTTACCTTTGATGGCAATATATATCTTTTTATCTATTGTTGATGACTATTCTAGAAAGGTTTGGGTGTTCCCTTTAAAGAATAAATCAGAGACTTTTTAGAAGTTCGGGGTTAAATATTGTTGAAAATCAATTAGACAATAGGCTGAAAACTTTGAGAACAGACAATGGCCTTGAGTTCTGTAATTCTGAATTTGACAATTTCTGTAAACAGAAAGGAATTATGAGACATAGGACTGTTAAGAATACACTCGGGTAGCTAAAAGAATGAACAAAACTTTAATGAATAAGGTAAGATGTATGTCGATCAGTTTATGACTTGTTAAAGGGTTTTGGGCTGAAGCATTAAGTACTATTGCTTACCTTATCAACAGATCCCCTTCAAGTTATGTTGGCTTTAAAACTGCTCAGGAATTATGGACTGGAAAACCTCCAAATGTATCATTCATCAAGGTATTTGGATGTGCAGCTTATGCACATCAGATTGAAGGGAAACTTGATCCTAGGCAACTAAATATGTCATGCTTGGAGGTTATATTTTGTGAGTTTTAGGGGTACAATGCATTAAAATAATCAACAACAGAAATTTTAAGTTCAATGAGCTTGAGATGCCTTACTTAAAACCCAAATTTGATGCTTCACATGAATCTGGAAATAACAAGGTTCATAATGAGGTCAAGCTGGCAAAATTGAGAATTTCTCAACCTGAAAATAATGAAGTTCATAACCCTACACCACAGCCTGATGAAGGTGAAGTTGGAGAACTCCAACCCCAACTTGAACCTGAATTTCAAGATCAGATTAAGCCTACTTTGGACAATTTTATTCAAAACTACCAACTAGTTAAAGATAGGGAAAGAAGACGGATGAAGCCTAACCCTAGATATGAATCCAGAACCTTACTGATTTTACCTTAATTCCTGGTGAGACCATAGATCATGCTGAATCTGCTTCTTATGAAGAAGCAGTAAGGGTGCCAAAATCTGATGACTGGGAAAGGGTCATGAAAGAAGAAATGCAGTCTTTAATTGATAATAAGACCTGGAAACTAGTTGTTAAACCCAAAAATCATAAAATTGTCCAATGCAAATGGATTTACAAACTGAAAGAGGGTAATGACTTGACTGATCCATTAAGGTACAAGGCTAGACTTATTGCAAGGGGTTCGCACAAAGAGATGGAATTAATTATAATAAAATATTTTCCCTTGTGAGAATATTTAAGACCATTAGGTTGATTATTGCTCTAGTTACTCACTATGATTGGAAACTTGAACAGTTAGATGTTAAGACAGCCTTCTTACACGGGGAATTGGAAGAAGAGATTTACATAGCTCAGCCTCAAGGGTTTGAGGTGAAGGGAAAAACTGACTATGTGTGTAAATTGAAAAAATCTCTTTATGGACTTAAACAAAGTTCTAGACAGTCACAAACAGTTTGATTCATACGTTATCAAAATTGATTTTAAAAGAATTAACTATGATGCTTGCTTGTATTGTAACAATGTTGAAAGTGGTCTGAATGTATTGTTATATGTTGATGACATGCTTATTGTTAGCTCAAGTAAGACTGAAATCATAAGACTGAAAAACTTTTTAAAATTAGAATTTGATATGAAGGATTTAGGAAATGTCACAAAGATTTTAGTAATGATTATTAAGAGGGATAGATCTAAATGAAAATTGACTATTACTCAAGAATCCTAATTGAATAAGGTAGTAACTAAGTTTGGCATGAAAGACTCTAAACCTTTCAATATTTCTCTTGTTGCTCGTATGAATCTGTCTACTGAGCATTTACCTAAAACTGAAGACGAAATGAAACAAATTGAAAACATCCCTTATACTAATGTCATAGAATTTGTTATGTTTTCCATGATTACTACAAGATCAGACTTAGCTTATACAATTAGCTTCCTTAGTCTATTTATGTCCAAACTTGGTAAACCACATTGGGCAGGTTTGAAGTGGCTGTTGAGATATATAAATGGGACATTAAATCTTGGTTTGGTGTATAAAAATGATTAAATCACTTGACACTAATGTAGATGCAGATTTTGCTGGTGATAAAGACCATATAAAATCTACTACATGTTACTTTTTTACACTTGATGATAATTGCATAACTTGGAAATCACAACTACAACCTATAGTTACTTTGTCTAGTACTGAAGCTGAGTATGTTGTTATAACTAAGCCTGATAAAGAGTGTATTTGGTTAAAAGGAATTTTAAGAGAGCTAAACTTCCTGAATGATACTCCTACAATATTTACTGATAGTCATAGTGCTCTATTACTTAGTAAAAATCATATCTATCATGAAAGGTCAAAACATCTTGAGGTGAAGAATCATTTTATTTTAGAAAAGATAGATGTAGGTGAAGTTAACTTGATTAAAACTCATACAGACAAAAACTCCTCTAAGCCCTTGTTTGACCCACATTAAATTTCTCATTCTCATTCTTCTACTCATTTTCAACTACACATTTTTCAATAAAATAATATTTTCCATCACATCAATAATACATTCTTCCAAAATAATATCCATCAAACACACNAAACATCTTGAGGTGAAGAATCATTTTATTTTAGAAAAGATAGATGTAGGTGAAGTTAACTTGATTAAAACTCATACAGACAAAAACTCCTCTAAGCCCTTGTTTGACCCACATTAAATTTCTCATTCTCATTCTTCTACTCATTTTCAACCACACATTATTCAATAAAATAATATTTTCCATCACATCAATAACTTTTCCTTCTTTTTCAACCATACATTCTCCATCAATCTACTATTCCAAAATACATTCTTCCAAAATAATATCCATCAAACACACTCTAATATGGGAACTTTGGTAAGTTTAAAACTTGTTTATCTTTACTGAATATTGATAAAGGGTAATTTTTTGCAGGTACATGGGCAATGATGATTGATTAGCTAAACTAAGCACGCTTAAGCAACCAGGGAGTGTGGGATATGCGAGAAACAAGGTGAAGAATGTTGTGAAAATGTGTTTCCCACAAAATTAACAACTCTTTTAAAGCATTTCTTGGTTGGAAGGCCACATGACAACCCCAGATTAGTTGAAATCCCTTAACAAGGATTATGCTTCTTTAAATGAGTTGTGAACCCTTGGATCTGATTAATGGCTAAGATTAAGTCATAATTATTATGACTCTTGGATCGGGTCTTTCTCAAGCATTCCATTGTGTATTTTGCTCTCTCTCTCTCTCTCTCTCTATGGAGCGTCTCTTCTCTCTCTATCTAAGTCTTCTCTTTTCTTCTTGATTTCGATTTGTAACACTTAGAGGTTCTAGCCATTATTTTGTTGTGGAATCTAGTGAAATTCTTGTTGCTACAGTAGATTAGGCCTGAGATATTGGTTGATATGGGTTCTATAATGGTTTGTGGTTGTGTTGGCTAAGTTTTACGATTTATGAGATCTCTTGGTAGATCGATGATAAAATTTTGTCTGAATGAGTCTCTTGTATCTCTGTAATTCCTCTTTGGAAGGTTTTTGTGTGCTAGTGTTTGGGCTAATCCTGAGCCCCCTAGATTAGGCTTAAGCTAAACTAGGTGAACAATTCTTTTGTGTTCTTTATTTTCTACATTGTTTTTTGTGTTTATTATCATCAGTTCTATCATAGTTGGGGCCTAAATACCCAACACTAACATCAAAACTTCCATTAGTTTAAGAAAATAAAATAATAAATGCAGGAAGTTCCTGATTTTGCATGGTGGCGAAGCAAGAGTAAAAAATGACTGAAACAATCACAATATTACTCTAATTTCAAAACCCATTACTTGAAACACTTAAAA
Organism: Fraxinus xanthoxyloides; assembly: GCA_903798325.1. Taxonomy (NCBI): domain Eukaryota; kingdom Viridiplantae; phylum Streptophyta; class Magnoliopsida; order Lamiales; family Oleaceae; genus Fraxinus; species Fraxinus xanthoxyloides. The sequence continues at coordinate 17,552 of CAIGRL010187739.1, read as the reverse complement.
GTAAATAAACAAGTTTTTAACTTTTTTTATTGATAAATTTGAAAAAAAAAATTGAAAAATAATTTAACTTATACCATCCAAGGACAGTAACATTATCACTTTCCTAGAAGAAATGCACAAAAAAGCATACAGTCAGTGAGTCAGATCTTAAAAGAAGAAAGGGGGAAAAAAAATGTAGATTTCATTCAATTCCATAACATACACAAATTTCCAGAAACTGAGATTTTTCTAAAATCTTTCTGATTGTACTTATAGTCAGTTTTCATAATTCAAGAAGAACATGTTGTTACTACATCCCTGTCCAATATTAATTAGTTCGTTAACTTCCTCGAGATCATATTGTAATTGACAGTTCCCAAAAATCCCATTTCCCTTTTGATGATAATCAGAAAATGAATTGAGTGGATCATCACCGTTGATATTTCCATAATCAAGCATGAAACCTTGAAAACAGCCCATTTCTTCTTGTTTTACATCCTTTCTGTAGCTGATCTGACTGCAACTTCCATCAGATGAATAACAACTTGCTTCATTTCCATTAAACATCAGCATATTCTGATCTTTCACTGGAAAATAATACTTTGAATCCATCAAACCCTCTTGATTCTGAAGGTAATAGGAATATTGATTGGTAAATGAAGGAATAGTGTTATTATAGTAGAGAGAATTTTGTAGGAGTGAAGAGGATTCAAGTCCTGAGAGGGATTTTGTTGGGGTGTAAAATGAGTCGAAATGATCTTTATATAACGATGACAGATTTGGGAGTACCGAGTGAGAAAGGTTTGGAGAAAATGGTGATGTTTCTCCTTGGTACTTTGGGGTAAATTTGCTAATGAGCTTCTTCTTCAATTTGGTGTTCCAGTAGTTCTTGACATCATTATCGGTCCTTCCTGGTAACCGTGCAGCTATGATTGACCACCTGCATTTTTCGGAAACAGTTTTAGAAGAAACCATTAAATTTCATCGTCTAAAAGCTTAAAGAACTAAAGAATTAGGCACTTGTCTTCAACTAGTGCCCTTTGTTCTCACATAAAAAAAAAATTAAAAGAAGGAACTTTTGAACTATTCATCAAACAGGCTATATGTTTCTTCAACAGTTTCAAATTCTTGTCATTTTTCTCTTAAAAACTGGTAAATAAAAGCCAGGAAATGAAAATGTAAGTAGTACTGTTGCTTGCTTGCCTGCTTCCAATGTTTGCATATAGGTTGCAGATTATTCTATCTTCTTCATCAGAAAATTCACCATGTTTAATGTTAGGCCTCAAATAATTAAGCCAACGTAATCTGCAGCTTTTCCCGCATCTCTTTAGACCTGGACTCAACACCAACCCGTCAACATAAATGTAAAACACAACAACATTAGATAGAGAGAGAAGAATTTTGAACACATACCAACTTTCTGAGGGAGAGCAATCCAATTCCCACCAGTCCCATATTTCTCGATGAACACTTTAAGCTGTGCATCTTCTTCAGCTGACCATGGTCCCTTCTTGACATTTGCTTTGTCACAACAAGGAGCCCTACCCATCTCTCTCTCTCTCTCTCTCTCTCGCTAACTTGCTATAAGTACATGTCGTCGGCTGTTTGAGAAACCTCTCTTCTCTCTCTCTCTCTCTCAAATGACTTGGTATGTGATGGCTTTGGGGTTTTTATTGAGGAAAACTGTGGTTAAGAAACAGTAAACAAGTTATTAGTATATTTTTTGAAGAGTTACTTAGTCAAAGGGATAGGGTTATTAGATTAATTTCAAACTTCTCAGCCAAACAGGTAGCTGCTGGAAGTTTCCATCCTATAATTATTTAGTAAATGCTGTATATAGCCAGACGCCAGTCTTTCTTGATGGTTGAAGGCACATTCTTCAAACTATATGCACTAAGTGGATTTTATTATTTTGGGTTAATTCTACTAAAGGTCACTAAACTTTCACCATTGAACTTTACTTTAATGCAATCACACTACTAAACTTTAATTTACATGCAATTAGGTCACCCTGAGCCTACCAAAATTATTTAACATGTCTGTAAAAAATAACAACATACCATATCAGCCCATTTAAAATTGGGATTAATTACAAAAGTGTTCATTAAACTTTCATCATATTTGCACGTTAAGGATTCAACTATGATGACCGGATGAATATGTACATTCACGCGACAATCCAATTCATTTGCAATAGCAATATATACAAGTAAAAGTTATTGGATAGAGTAGCTAGGGATAGATGCAAGTGATTCTTTAGCACATGAAGTTGTGGAGAAGGAATATAACTATTTATGAAGTTGGTTTTCGACACATTTGGCCGAAGAACATGGGCGTTGGAATCGAAAACTCTTTTAAGTAGTTTTTCGCAACGACGATTATTTAATTAATGTTTTTCTATTTCATTTTGCTTTTCTTCCCCCCCATATATTCATTCTGCTGAATTGCATTGTTGCATATGGTAATGGTACATCCATCCACTCAACATAGTTGAATCGTTTTGATATTAAGTGACTTGATTGCATCAAATTGAAGTCAAGTGACCTACTTGCATGTATGCTGAAAGTTCGGTCATGAACTTCAACGCAATTAATCCTTACTAGTTTTGTAAAATTTAATTTAATTAGAATAACATTATTGCATATGTCATTAGATATGAGCATCGTAAACAAATTTATATCTTAATCGACACATAGGTCTTGCTTGTTAGATCACGCGAATTGACTTTGTTTGGGTTTCATTTTATTTTGCTAAAATTTTACTTGTCAACAAAATTTGTGATTGAAAAGTGAACAATACTTATGAATCCTACGAATTATATGATTAAAAATTAATGATTAATTTTGAAAAGTAAAATAGGAAATGAAAAGCAAAAGGTGGTAAACACATAAACGTACCGTAATCCGACTAACGTATTATGTAATCCAAGGTGGTTAATTGTTGTTGGAGAATCATGAACAAGAGTCTTACTCTTTTTTCGATTGTAATTTTTTCTTTTAGGCGTCATGGAATCTTTGAAGGTTCTACTGCATATGTAAAATTAGCGTATAGCCATATAGATTGGTCAGTAATCATTAGTGGGTGTTTGGTGGGGATTAAAATTAGATTTTTAATAGATTGTGATAGAAGTTTTTGAAATGTGTGGTTGAAAAGTTGTGGAATTCAAGAAAGATGTAGTTAATATTGATGGTTTAACTTTAACTTAGATTAAAAGTACTTTTTTCGTTTATTTGATCATAATCTGATAAATAAAAGAATTCTATTGTGAAAAGCAAAATAGAATTTGTGTTCGACAACAAAGCATAAAAATAAAAGATTAATATATGAAAAGGAGAAGGGAGCTTACCAAAAGATTTCAAGGTCTTTTCCAAAATTCATGGCATTTTATTGAGAATAATTGTGGTTGACACCAATGTGACGTGAATTCGGACAGAAAATTACATGCATCAAACGCTGTAAGAGTTTAATGAGAGAAAATTGTTAAATAAGGACAATGAGAAAAATTAGAAGAAAACATTACACGATTAGTTTTGTGTAATGAGAATTTGTGAGAGAGGAAAATATTGTATTATGAAATTTTCTCAACTAATGAAGTTTTATTCTCGTGTGGTCATGGCAGTTTAATTTGAATTTTTCTTCTTTCAAGTTCGTTTTTAGGTTTTTCGTTTCCTTTGCATCTGTTAACATGTTTTCCCAGTATTCAATTTCCACATTTTTGCATGTTTGATTGGCTAAATTTTTCATGGAATTGATTTTTCACATTTTCTTGATTTTTGAAGAAAAACTTTTCTAGACAACTTTTTTTTTTTTTAATTATATCTTCAATTGTGACAAATTATATCCATTTAATGCACAATTATCATGGAAAATAAAGTCAAACGAACACCAAAAAATTCAAAATTTCAATAATATTTAGATGGAAAATTATATCAATCAAACACAATTAATTGACAATTTCCAATAAAACAAGTTATATATAATTCAATTCCCTGAAATTCATTTTCTTTTCACCCAATTTCATTCTTACAATCAAACAGACATTTAGTGACTTAGTTTGAATACAACACTAGAGAGCGAGACTTCACTTAGTGACCCATTACGTCGTGCTTTTGAAGATAAAACGTTGAACTACTTAGTATAAAAAAATTTAATTATTAAAAATGATGCATATTTAAATATAAAATATATCTTCAACACGTATTTTCAAAAATTAGCCAGACTCCCTTTTTATGAAAGACATAATACATGTACAATATTATAAATGAATAACAACAAAACTTGAGCCAACGAATTTTTCATGCTCTAATTAGACCATACATGTGTTTTAATCTCATCGTGCCATCATCACTCATTTACGTGTCAAACCTTGTCGAGTGTGTTAAAATAACATTTAACAATAAATAAATATATTTTCTTTTAAACGTTTTAAACTTTTAAATGATGTAATTAACATTACATTAGCGTAACATGAAAGACATGACAAATTTCTCTTTTTGTTTAGAAGGTCTTATAAGATTAAAATTGTAACGATGTCATTTTATAATTAATTAAAAGAATTAACATATTGCAATTTTTTTAAGTCCGAAGGAATTCTAGAAACATCCTTTGTTGCAATACATTAAAATCAAATTTTTACTAGATTTTGATAATAAAAAATGAAATGTACGATGAAAGAGTTATGGGTACCATGAAATATGTAACTAAAATTAATTGTGGATTTGAACTTAAATTAAAATTAAAATTAAAATTTTAATTGCCGCCAAACAAGGGCATAATATGCAAATATTGTCCCTATACAAACACGCTTTCTTTATTGCCAAAATAATGTCTGCATTAACGCTTTCGTCACTCTATTGGAACACCACACTAAGATTCTCAAATATTATTACAAAAATTATGGATATGAATTTGAAAATATTATAACAATTCATTATTTATTCAGTATAAATATTAAAAATAATTGTTACATTGTATATGCATAGGCGTGGAACGACTAGTTCTTTTAATATTTACTAATATATTTTTTAGTCTCATGCTGTTCTTGAAAGATTAATCGTACTCATCTTGATCTATTTTATTAAATATCTCATTATTATAAAAAAAAATTCTTTAAACCTTATCAGCAACATGAAAATAAATTATTGTTCGAACAAGTAGAGGAAAGAGGTGAATTATAAAATCATGAATTGAAAAACTCAATAATTATATAAAAATAAGTTTGTCGTCCATAAATAAATTTATTTTTTCTGTCTTTTCTTCTGCAACATCGAATCTTTCGTTTAAAAATTTGAAAGGTACATTGAAAATTAGTAATAAAATTAATTATTGTGGATCATTATCATATTGATTAAAAGTAGACGAGTGTAATAGTCCCCATTGACTTTTGTGACAGCATAGATGCAGATTTGTATTTCGCTAGCTTCGAACATTATCATCAATGGTAGGCAAACTACGGTAGAAAAAAATTATGAAATTAAAGTCGTTTGATTAATTTAATCGTTCGTTAATTAACCATTTTGATAATGATTTGTCTATGTAAATCTATAGTCCTTGTCCTAATCTTACCTACAATTCCACACAGTCCTCTTGCTTCTTTGCTTATCTTCCTGATAAAAATAAATAAAAATAAAAATTGCACTGTGTTATGTATGTAAGATCAAAGATTTTTCTAGTATGTCCAACGTTGTGGAAATAAGTGAAAAAAGAAAACAAGCCCTCGCCAATCCTGGATAAGGCGAAGAATCAATTCTAACTTGATAAAATTGAATTAGCCCATGTTTGTGTTACATTATTTTTTTCATTTTCGTTCTTCTATTTAATTTTAACCACACATTTTTCAATAAAATAATATATTTCGTCACATCAATAACTTTTTCATCATTTTCAACCACACATTTTCCATCAATCTACTATTGTAGAATAGATTCATACAAAATAATGTGGCTCAAACACGCCCTAAAATTATCTTTTTTTCAAACCGCCAATTTGATGCCCCGTGGTTCTTTAAAAAAAAAAGGTTACGGAATAAGTTAGATACATTAATGGTGTTTAAAACGAATTGGTATATCCGTGTAAATTTTGATAATTTAAATACAGTTTGAAATTAAAGTAGACCGTTTAAAAATTAATAATATAGACTAGTGTTATTTAGTTCAATTGGGATTGCAACTCTAATTTAGATGACGTTAATATGACATTAAATGATAAGTAAAATTAAATTATACATTTGATTTCACATCATTTAGTCTGCCATCTAACGCAATTTAGATTGAAGTTACAACTCCCAGTGGAATTACATAACATTATTCAATAATATAAGTAAATAATATTTTTAAATCTACTAGAACATCAGTCCAAGCTAGACACTGGCAAGTCTAGTAAGCTACATTCTTACAAACAACAATTGTCACTTACAGCAACAATCCATCATCGTTTATGGTTGACACTTGACACCAAACCCCCGTGGAACTTGCGTTCACAGCCAAAACTCAAAAGCTCTTTTTTTGGGGCTAAAGTTCTATTATTGTGGTTGTTAATATTATTGCATCTAGTTGCTTTGAAGCTTTATATTTTGTTTAATAAAGCTGCATAGTAACTTTGTATTAGAGTCCATTTGATTGCAATGGTAAAAAATAGGTGGAAATAAAATAAATTTCAAATGAATAATTGCTTAGAAATTGTCTTGTAAGGAATTGTTAATTGAGTGTGTTTGATTGGTATAATTTCTCATCTGAAAAATTTTTAAATTTTGTATTCTTTTGGCTTTGTTTTACATGAAAATTATCCATTAAAGTGATTTTTTTTCCACAATTGGTTATAAAATTTGTTTCCATTGCCAAAAAGTGAAAAAAAAAAGATTATTTTTTAAAAAATCATTTTTTTTTATCAAAATTTAGTGTTCGTTTGACTTTAATACTTCGTCGTAAAAAACTGGGTAATTTTATTAATAACAAAATGCAATTTTCAAAACTATAGATAAACAAAATAAGTAATTTAAAAATAAGTTTAATATACTTGGCACGTACGAGCGCTGATGATGGGGTTGGACTATTGTAATGATGAGTATATTTGGGAGCTGTGCATGGAGTTATCCATTTCGACAACATTTTCCAAGTCCATCTGAAATATAAAATAAAATAAAATAAAAAATTTGCATGTAGCCATAATTTAATTTATAAAGCTTGGATCAGTTATGAACTTCACAAAAACCCCATAACGAAAATATGATATGAATACGCTGGACAAAAATGTCTAGAATTTGTAAGGTACTATGGCAAAGATGTTGTACAAAGTTCAGGGCGATAACAATTAATAGGGACGATACCGACGCCCATGTCCACCATCATTGCTGTATCTCCCCCCGTTGGAGCTGCTGTCACTTCTATTACCGCTCCTGCTACCGCCTTTCGGTGTTGGAGGGGCACGCGTTTGCAAGCCCAGCTGTTGTCTGCAAGCAACAGAAGAAGAAATTAGGACTCACAGGAATCCTTTTTGCTATGGGTTCGTTACTAAATCAAGATAACATTATGTTCTTAGCTAATGCACCAACAAAATTTGTATTAGGATTCATGTCATAAGATTTGATGCAACATTATATCAATGATCAGTGAAGTGAAGACTCAAAAAAAGCGCTGAGAAGGAACGTCCATACAGCCCACAAAGTCCAAAGAGAATAGAAGAGTCTGTCATCTCATGTCACCAAGTAAATCAAGAAAAACGACCAAATTCTCAAAAGCAACTAAAATGTACCAGGACATGAAGGGTTTGTCTTCTCTACAGGAAAAAAAAAAAAAGAACGAATTTAGTCAACAATTCCTATCTCTATCCCATTTTCTAGAACTCATTTTCAACCATACATCTCTATCCCACATATTTCATAAACTTTTATCAAAATCTATTTAAAAATTTCGATATATACCCAAACTTGGATGCTCTCCGATACGCTCTTATACGTCCATATAAGTGTTATATAAATATATTATATTTTTTCAAATTTTGATATATTTAATTATTGGGAAAATTGCAGTCACGGTACCAAATCTTTCAGATTTTTGCAGACTTTACCCAAACATTTGTTTTGTGCCACCCACGGCACCAAATGTTTCAAAAATATGCACTGGAGGTCCAAATGAACGGTTTCCGTCCAGTTGATCGTTAGTTGACCAAAAAAATCAAAATTGACCAAATTCATTAAGAACAAAATGGTAACTTTGTATTTTACATATAAAATAATTATAAAGAAAATAAAATAAAAGAAAAGAAATAAAAGGCTAGCCACCCCACCCCAACCAACCTCAGTTTCTCTTTTCTCTTCTCCAGCCAACAACAGTGTCGGCACACTGCCGGCACCTTTACCACCTCTATGCCGGCACCACCATCACCACAATCAAACCAAAATCAACTCTATATTCCTCTGAATTTGTTGGTCATCCCTAATTTTTTCAACCACTAGTTGCTTCGTCTCTACTCTCCTCTTTTTCATCCTCTTTTTCACGGCTTCCTCAAGTGCCATCTCTTCTGCCTCGAGCCTCTCAAGTTTAGCAATTCTATCTATCTCGTATTTTGGAACAAAAACTAGTTTCACCATCACAATGGCCGTCGTTTCTTCTTTAGAATCAGTCTCGTACTCAGAATCCTCTTCCTCGACTTCCTCCTCTTCTTCTGGCATGAGTTCTGCCTCCTCTTGTTGCCTTCGCAACAGTTTCTCCCTAATCCTTCTTCTCATGGCCGGTACCTCTTCACTTTTGTCTGACCAATTTTACCCCTAGGGTTATCCCTATTTTCGATTGTTGTATCACTAACTCTTGCTATTATAGCCATGACTACAAGAATACACAACCACTTCTACCCAGAAAATAGGGTATGAATTAATAGGATAGACTAAGAATTTGAAACGAATCAAGGAAAAATAATGCAGAGATATGACCTAGAAAAAATATTAAACGATTATTAAGTTTGCCGACCTTCTGGCTGAGCAGTACGGGCCCATGGCTGCCAAAGGTTGACTCTAGACTCTGGACTCTGAACATTTCTTCTACTCTGAACAGTAGCTTAGTGGCTGATTTGGGTTTGATTGTAATGGTTGAACCATCCCAGTGTTAGCTTGATGTTGGTGGTTGATTTTGGTTTGATTGTGGCGGTGGTGCAGGCATAGAGGTGGTGCACCGCCGGCACTGTTGTTGGCTGGAGAAGAGGGTGGGATGGGGTGGTTAGACTTTTATTTTCTTTTTCTTTTCTTTATAATTATTTTAAATGTAAAATATACTTAATGAATTTGGTCAATTTTGACCTTTTTGGTTAACTAACGGTCAACTGGACGAAAACAGTCCATTTGGACCTCCGAAGCATATTTTTGAAACGTTTGGTACCGTGGGTGCCACAAAACAAAGGTTTGAGCAAAATCTGCAAAAATTTGAAAGATTTGATACCGTGGCTATAATTTTCCATTAATTATTTTCAGTGCACATCGGATACACATGAAGTAGAGTTTTATAGGTTGTAAACTTGACTAATTATCATTAGCTATAGATTGAGAAAGACAAGTTTTTTTATATAATAGATAACTATTATTGTTATAAGTTATTTATTAAAATATATAATATTTATTGGAAATGCAAAACTAAAATTTTAAATTAATTGAAAACTAGAGTTTTTTTTATAAGAAATACACAATCTGCATTTTTTATGAAGAAAATTATATTTCTATTCAAAATAAGCTGTGGGACGTTATCGGAAACCCATTTAATACTTTTGAAAGTGTTGGACTGCATGAGGTTGTTAATCTATCATTAGATGAGTTAAGAGTTGTAAAGTATTGTTTTTAATGATAATGAAAAAGTTGTTATTGGAGATGTTGAAGAAAATGAAGTTAGGACAACTAAGGATTAAGATAGTATTTTATTTTATTTTTCTTATTATGCTTCTATTTTAGGTTTTTTTTTACATTAATGAAATTATTTTGAATTTTATATTTTTTATATCTATACACGTACCTACATATCCTAAGTTTTTTAAAAAAAAATTATATCTGCGTACTCGTATCATATCGTATTTGAATTAGGTATCCGAAACCGTGCTTCTTAGATCTACAGAGACAGATTAAAAGTAATTCCTCTCATTCTCCTGCACCTTTAATGGAGATTATTTCACCTTTTAATTTTCAGACAAACAAGCTTGCGAAATTTCCTCAACATAAATAGGATTCTATTATTAGAATTCTTAAATTTTTTAAACTGAACCAGTAAAGGAAAGGATGCTCACACAAAAGTGATAATAAAGAAATTGCATAGTAGCTTACAAGACATATCCAATCTGTCCATCAGGTAGAAGCATAGGCATCATGGCCATGCCAGTTGGGGTCGGACCTCCTCCATAGACCATAGGCTGCAAGTCAGATAGAAATTGATTTACGATGCCAAGTGTAAATTTAAACAGAAAACCATTTTAAATTTTTTGATTGGTATAGAAGAATGCAGAAGGCAAAACCAATTTTTTGATTTCGGAAATAGATTCCATGCAGTGCACAAATAATATTTTAAAAGTAAAAACATATGGTACTCCTGTGAGTAAGACTTCATGGTTAGCCATGCGTTTTCCTTCAACTAGTTAATTGGTATTTTTATTGTTTTAATTTAAATAGATGCCTTATTTATTTTCACCCCCCATCTTCAAATTTCAACTTCAATTTAATCCAGGTAAGATTTTAATTAGTAGGCCATCAACAAATTCTTATGAACTGTTTATCGGTATATAAATCTGAAGAACTTATTTCTAGAATCTTATGATTCTAAAATTGGATCCAGTTTTCTGACCCAAGATTATCCTAGGCAGGATCCCAATTTTAACTACCCTGACTCTATTCCTGCAAAAGGGCAAAATCCCCTCTTCTCTCCCTGAAAAGTGCAATCAGTACACATTAATCTAAAAAATAGCAGTAAAGGTAAAATAATAGTTCGACCTTGATGATCTAGAAAAATATATATTCATTATTCAAGGATTCATCTTTAAAAGTAAAATGTCTTCGTGGGTCTCTTGTGAAAAAGTTGGACCAAATTTCAGAATACGCATCTCTACAGGGTATCTGTGAGGATGGGGAGCGCCCAAAAACCTACTTGACGAGCTTCTTTACAACTGACTTTTAGGCGCCTCTGAGTCAAGTGTAGCAAGGGATTCTCCTAACAGAATTTTAGAGGCATAGAGGTGAAATGAAGAATGACAAGTTAACAACTGTTCCTAATGTGCGTTCTTGGCCAAACTTACCAGCTAGTTTCTCAAAATATAATAAAGGAACGGGAAAGGTCTAAAAGCATTGTTTTGGAAATACATATATGGATAACAGGGAAAAGGGAATTAGGTAACAGTTGGAAGCTTTCGACAGGCATAATGACAAACAAAACTGGATGAATGATGAAGAAAGATGCACTATCTTAGTGAACATACTGTATGTATTCAACAAACATGAGAAAAAAGTGTGACCTATTGAAGGCCAAAAATAGGGAAATCTGACTCTTCAGGTTGTGGAAACTTCTAGGTACACAATATGCCTATAAGCCTATTTTGGTAACCGAAATCTGAAATTAGTGGTACAAAATATATATATCTGAAATTGGTGGTACAATATATATATATATATATAGAACGCTGTGAAAAGTTGAAGCTACACATAATAAGCCTATTAATTAATAAGTAATAGACACTAGAACCTAATCTTAGAACAATAATGATTAATCAGAAATGTCAACTTTCAATTAATTAAAATTCACTCGAATTTTGCCCAAATGATAAGGGAATAATGTGCATGTGACTTACCTGTGCAAAACCAGTTGCACCAAAACCACCACCAAGAGCGCCATATGATCCACCCGCAAAACCAAAACTGACAGCAGGTGGATAAGTAGGAAGTAGGCCAGGCATTTGTATGCTTGATCCTCCAGTGGACTTCGGCTCTGCCTGTGGCTTTGCAAGTGAACACTCAAGTACTTTCCCTGAGAAGGAATGAACACAGCCAAAATCATGCATTAGGTTTTTGCTCAATCAAGGTCGGCAGTTTTTCCCTTCACAAACAACAACAGATATACAACAAATCACGGAAGCACTCACCGTCTATTTCATATTTTTCAGTGTTTTTCAGTGCTTTCATAGCACTAGACCTATCAAAGAAATGCACAAAACCAATTCTATTATTCTCCATTCCAGGCTTTGCTGGTGGTAGGACCACTTTTGTGATCTTCCCATGACATTCAAAAATCCTCTTAAGCTGATCTTGATTTATGTCCTTCGGCAAATTCTTCACATACACTGCCTTAACCTGCAAAAATAACTGCAACAGCTTAAAATTGTTTAAATCTGGGACAACTTCAACATAATATTCTGATCTGTTTATATCCTCTGAATATTCTGGAAATAAAGAACTGCACTCGACTGTTTAGCACAAGTTGATATATAAAGTAAAGATTACAAGTTCCACAATGTCATAAAACAGAACCTGTGTTCCATATTTCCATTTGCGACAAAATTGTGGTAACTATATAAAGTGCAATTTGAGTGCATAAACATTCAACTTGTGAATACTTATGGTGAGGGCAACTCTTCGTTGTCAATCGGAAGTCTTGAGCTTGTACAGTTTTCATATGTTTTGAGCGCATAAATCCCAAGTTTCTTGCTTGATTTAAAGGGTTTGACACTGTGGAAGCTCATGAGCTCCTCGGTTAATAATTTGTATTTCATCTTGAAGAAATTCAACATTGGTATTCTGTGAATCACATCTACCTATATATACACGAACATCTTCGTCACCAGATGTAGGAAATGTTTAGAATAAGAAGCCACCAGTCCATACAAGCATTCGTACAAACGAAAACCTTGGATAATTTAAGAGGGAAATATAGCACCTTTGTTGCCCTCTTTATCAACTATAAAGAACAAAGTTTAAAGATCAAAATAGAGAACCAAATATTTGCAAACCTGTGAAGCAGCTGACGAATCAGAATTTTTAGGATCAGCCCAGCTCACAGTTGGAGTGTTATTCTCAAGCTTAAAAATTGGGTTTGTCATTTTCTGCCTTGAGTATTCTGCACAAGCTTGATTATAGTACTCTATAAAGGCAAATCCCTTATTGTTATTAGAGTTCTTTGTGTCCTGCAATCTCAAAGTTGACACGTAGTGAAGAAAAAGTGCAAAACTTATTATGCAGAAAAAATTGATTAAAAAAAACAACACTGAGATTTCACGGAATTACCTTAACCAGTTGCACAGAAGTAACACCAGGCCCAGCTTCTGTGACTGCTTTCTTCAGATCTTCATCGCTCCAGCTCTTAGGAATATTACCAATAAACAGCCGGTGCTTTGCTTGAGATGGAGAACATTTTATCTTTTTCCCCTGAGCGATAGAAAGAGAAAGAAGAGAGAGGAGATGAGCATACATAGGGAGAAAGAAAATAATATAGTAGGAAGAAACTAGTGGTTCATGGATAAAAGGAACAATCCTCAACTAAAATGGTAAAGAAGCACATTACATTTAACTCAGCCTTGTTCAGCTTTTCAATGGCTTCAGATGCAAACTCAACATTTTTAAAGGTCACAAAAGCAAAGCCCTTGTTCTCACCAGAATCTTTGCCTTTCATTATTCGGACCTAGGTATGAAAACATATAACGAAATTAGAGATTAAAAAGGGAAAAAGTAATACTCCCACAAACAGCCATAAAGCATACCTCGAACACTTCCCCAATAGACTCACAAAAACCTCTCAAGTCTTCCTCTGTAGTATCTTGAGAAATTCCACCAATATATACTTCTGAACCATGAGGAGGAAGGGCAAGAAGTTCAGCATGTTTTTGAGTCTCATCCTCATTCTCAACTTTCGATGCATTAGCAATTAGCCCTGTTCTAGTTTCACCTCCATTAGCAATGTCAGCCTCTTCCTCCTCTTGTTCTTCTACTTCTTCTTCTGGTTCTTCCTCTTCAGTTAATTCCTCCTCTACCTCTTCTACTTCCTCCTCTTCAACTTCTTCATACTCAATTTCTTCTTCATCCATTAACTCTCCATTATTTTGGTCTCCATCAAAATCCACCCGTTCAAAAGAATCAGTCGACTTTTGGCAGTCATTTGTTTTCTCAGGTTCAACTAGCTTAGGAGCTCCTGCTGCATTTCCGTTCTCCTTTGGCATCTTATTTAGTTATATATAAGATCGCAAGACAACTCTGAAGAAGCCAGCAGAATTCATGGGAAGAAGTATACAGTTAACACATGGTGGGCAAGAAAAAAACTCTCATAGGAATAGGAACATTTAGCCTTCATTGGCCACAGGTCACTGTATAAAAATATAATGGGTTCCAGAGAAGTAGGTTTTGGATAAAGGACATATAGTATAAAAGCTGGTTAACAGATAGAAAATGAAACAGAAGCTCAAATGATAATGCATGCTGTGTGAAGCAGGTGCATAACATCAAGAAAGATTTTCGTTCAAACATGACTAAGAATGATACCAAAGAAATTATAAGATATAAAGTTGGTTTTAGTTTTATGGAAAGGTGTGCACAAGCACCAAAAAAATAAAAGGATAAGAAAAGAAATAGCATGTATCACAAAGAGGATAAAGGAGGAATAGCAAGTATGAACCAAGACAATAAAATCAATATCAGAGCAAAATAATGCAGATAGAAGATTTTTGAACATGCAGAATCATTCAGAATAGCGTTAAAGAAACTGCCGTATCAGAAAGGGAGTCAAGCCACAAATAGTCCAGTCTCAAGAAAGTAGTGCCAGTTCCTAATTAACATACCAATCTACAGGCCTCCCTGCAATTTATCAACAAAAAAAAGGGTTAAGAACTTAAGATACAAATTGAAATTAGAATTGCTTACTATGCACAAACTCAATTAAAAGAATCTGACGAAAAATAATGCCTTAGCAGTAGAAATTCTAGATGAATGGTGCATGTGTTTATAATTACAGAAACTTTGCTAATATAACTGAAGGTACTTATCCTATAATTATTATTGGTAAATAGTACATACAAGACCATCACCTACAAGGAATAAGTTGCCATAATTAATAGGAAGCAGTGTTGAGAATAGCCTTCAAAGACTACATACAATCTTCCTATGCAAATAATATTCTACAGCTAAAAGTACTGCCTCGTGCAAGGATTCTTACAATTGAAAGGGGAAAACGTACAAATTATGTGGTATGGTATAATGCATGATTACACTAGAAGCCTGGTAAACTGGGAGGACCACATGCCAACACAGCGCCCTTGGACCTAATCTGTGTTTAAGATTCAGATTTAGAAAGGGGACTTTGCCTCTGCTAATTAACACTTTCTTAGCTCCATTTAGGCAACCCAGAATAAACTGACTGGGTTCATTATAAACTACATCCAGTATACTAACAAACACTTTATTTCGCATCAACATACATACAATGGTCAATGCCTAAAATGGCATGTTAGCATGTGTGCAACTCTTTGGCACTGAAAATTTGGATGGGTCTCTACATAGAATGGGTGCAGAAGCATGTGGAGCAAGCATGAATAGATACCCTAGTAGTCCATGCTCTAAACGATGAGTACTCGCCCTAGGTCTACTAGGATCAGGGGACCAGCTAACGCGTGAGACTCAAAGGAATGTTGCAGTGAAAATATAGGTGGATTACCCTTGTGTCACACCGGGTGAATAATTCATAAACTCTTAAAGTTTGTTTCCAAGCTTTTGCGGCATCCTGTACTTGGTGGCATCCCTAAGGGTCTGAATAAATGTAGGTATTCATGAGTCAATATAGTTGATAGTTATCATACTTGTAGGACTATTTTTTTGTCAAATTTCATTCTTTACGTGTAATTGGAAAGGCGGCGCAATTCAGGCACTGAAAATAATAAGCAGACATTAGGAAAAGTTAACCTAGAAAAATCAAAAACTTCAAGATGGCATTTTTCATTAAGTATAGTTCTTTTATGGCACACTACCAAGAGTAACAGAAGCTGGCCGTTTTCCTTACAATCATCCTAAAGTTCAATGTCTGCGGAGGAAGAAGAAGAAGAATCATTTGAAATGCTAACTCACTATCTATAGCCCCTAACATAGTACTGATGTGCAGTTCAACAGGGAAATAAAGTTTCCACGAAAGCCGATCTTGACTCTTACATGAGAAAGTCATAGCGCAACCAACAATTAGGAACAAGAACATGCGCACAAACTCCTTTTCTAGAGAAAATAAGCTCCTAACTGCTCATTAATGGCAATCAAGCACCGGGAAACTGGATTCCTGACCAGACTAGATTCTATATACACAACGCGCAATGCTCATATGATTCATTGAAATTAAAACGTTCACAGCAATCAAATCGAGTGCCTAAACAACGCATAAATCCATTTTTACACAAATAAATCTCAAACGATATTACCTTCCAAGTTTGGTGACGAAGAAGATGAGAAGAAATCACTGAGACGAGAGAAAAATAGGTGCCAAGGAAACCCTTGAAGCCGCTTCTCCCCTCCTGTCAATAAGACTTCAAACAGGCCTGGGTTATAAATCTCGTCGGTTTTTGGGCTTTACACGGTTTATAAAAGGAAAATTTTAGAGTCTTGCTACTTGTACAAAATATTTAACAACTTTCTTTACAAAAACACCACATGACGTCCCCTATTTGTTAAATATTTTAATAGGTGTCAAAGTCAAATAATTATTATTAATCAAATTTTTTACTGGTTCTACAGCTTTTCAATTACAAACTTTAAAATTTTTTTTTACAATCTACTAAAAATTTAATTTTAATCTCCATGAAACACCCACTAAGCCCCTGTTTGAGTAACATTATTTTTTTATTATCGTTCTTCTACTCATTTTCAATCACACGTTCTTCAATAAAAAAAATATTTCTCATCACATCAATCACTTTTTTCAACCAATATTCCACATCACATCAACCAAAAAAATGTATTCTTTCCATTTTAATGTGCATCAAAGAGGGGCAAAGTATTACTCATATTAAGGGTGTGTTTGAGCACATTATTTTGAAAAAATATATTTTGTAATAATAAATTGATTGAGAATGCGTGATTTAAAAAAAAAGTTATTCATGTGATGAAAAATATTATTTTATTGATGAATGTGTAGTTGAAAAATAGTAGAAGAATAATAATTATAATGTGTATCAAACAGGAGCTAAAATTAAGATAAAAGTTTTTAAATTTCTAAAATTAGATATCTATCAAAAATTATTTTTCAAATAATTAATTAAAAATATATTTTATAAATTAAATATGATGTCGTAATTCTATACAATTTAATCACAAATTATTTAATTAATTGGTTATAAATAATTTTTCGGTCACAATTAAAAAATTTATAAGTCATTAATTATTTTACGATCACAAATTTATCAAATTAATAGATCACACATTATTTAGTGGTCACAAATCACAACTTATTTCATTATAACAAAATATTTCACGATTACAAATCAAAAAATTTATAGGTCACAATTTATTTATTTATCAGTCACAAATCACAAATTTAATAAATTATAACTTGAGATTTTATGTCACATACTATTTAGCCCCCGTTTGGTATCCA
>CAIGRL010187684.1:0-16290 GCA_903798325.1 Fraxinus xanthoxyloides | reverse complement strand
GTTATCTTTACATTATCGCACTTTGCCTTACATTGCAATTTGCATTGTGCTATATTTATACTTGAATTAAGCCATCTAACTTGCATATTTAGTTCTCATATTATACTCTACATTTATATCTTGTGTAGTGAATTGTTTTGAGACTAAGTGTTGAAAAAGTTTCCAAAACCAATTCACCCCCCTCTTGGTTAGTTATTCTTGGGTTATCAATCCCCTATGCGGTTGGATGTGCCCCTTCAAAGAAGTCCAGCACCTAGTTCAAGACTACTTTACGAACTTGCTATCATGCGGTCGCATAGTGGTAATTTTTGACGCAAATCTTAATTTCCTAATTTACGTCAAATTCTTATGGAAACCAACTTCTAACATGATATTTCAACCCCTAGAACGTACCAAAACAAAGGGGGGATGCCTCCACATATTTTTCTCGGGCTCAAGATTTCAATGAAAAACTAAATTTTTTGGTGGAGGTAGGAAGGAACTCATTAGATTCGGAAATTTCACACCATTTATTCATGTAATTTTATCTTTCCTTGTTGAATAATTCTATGGTTTAGACTTTCCCTACATGAATTTGTTTGAGATTGATTTAACTTTATTTAATTCTTCATACATCTAGTCACGCTCATTCTATTGAATAATTAAAGTATGTGTTGAATTTTACTCTCAAATTTATAATAACTGTCTTATGTTTGATGTATATGGTCGTTTCTTAATCTTATTCCAACGAAAAAACGTGGGAATGTGTTATAGGAAATCTAGATTTTAGGATTACAATTGAAATAAATTGATTTCCAACGATATATCTTCCGATTAAAGAGTTGGAATGAAGACCTATAATTGAGTAAAAAGAATGAATAATTGATGTTGAATGACCTAATCCAATTGAAAGAATTACGTCGCTTCGTTATTCCAAACATTGATTTTAATTTCGTTATTTCAAACTTTGATTTAAACTTCACTAAAGCAAGAAATTATATTACACATTCCAAGAGAACATTCACTTTTTGATCCTTTAAGTAATGTTTATCTCCATGTAGAATCGACACCACAAAGCTTTGCTACAAATACTGCATTTTTCTTTGGACGTAATCAAATTTTGGCGTCGTTGTTGACGAGACAGTACAAAATACCAAGGGATTAACTAAAAGGGGTGATATTGTTTGTTTACTATTCTTTAGTAAATTTAATTTTATTGTTTGTTATTATTTTCTTTTTATTCTCATATAGTTTAGTTTTCGTGTTTTATGAGCAGGGATCGAGGCGAGCAAAGAGTTACATATGGAACTTAAACCTGGAATGAGTCAACTTCTTCCCGCTTTTAATGGACTCAAAAATGAAAATTCATACGTGCATATTAGGGAATTTAAGGAAGTGGTCGCAACCTTCTACAATCAACATGGTACAACAGACGCAATCATGCTAAAAATTTTCCCATTTTCACTTAAAGAACGAGCTAAAAGCTTATTGTATTCGTTGAGACCACATTTGATCGACACTTGGGCTGAAATGATTCAATCTTTCTTTCATAAATATTTTCCCCACCATAAGACTAATGCCTTAAAAGAAACAAATTTCGTAGTTTACTCAAAAAGTGCAAAACTTTATACCAAGCACGGGAAAGATATAAAAAACTACAAGCCCTTTGCCCCTACCATGGCTATGAGAGTTGGCATATCATGAGCTATTTCTATGAGGGATTAACGCCTAGGGAGTATCAATTCATAGAGATGATGGGTAACGGTGAATTTTTACAAAAAGATCTTGATGAGGCTATAAAATATGTAGATGACCTAGCGAAAAAAGCCCTACTTGGACTGGACCTAGCCCAATGAGAGTACTTATAGGTTACAAACCATAGAAAATCCCACTATCACATGTATCTATCATCTTAGGGAGGGGGATAGCCTTAGAGCCAAAGTAGAAGCCCTCACTAAAGAACTAGAGACCCTACGTGCTAAGGACTCAAAATCTATACAGAATGTATCTCGTGTTGAGTCTCTAGGACCTTGTTTTGTGTGTGGTAGAACTGATCATCTAGCGCAAAAGTATAGTAGTTTTGCTGACATAGGGTCTTTTATGAGAAACATTGTAGCACCTTAGGCACATCAGCTGGAAATCTAAAAATTAGCAACATGTCCAGCTATCTAGAGCTTTTAATGCACCTTTATATCAGCTAACAACTTCTGGGAACCCTTTAGAAGACATCTTACATACTTTTACAGAGGCACAAGGTAAGACAAATCAGAAGTTTGAGATTATGATCACTCAAGTAGTTGAGGAAAATAAAGATATAAAAAATCATATGTCTAAGTTGACTAATACCTTAGTTGTAGGGGAGCGTAGGAAACTTTTAGCTCGGCCTCACCCAAATCCTAAGGAGGCAACATATGGTACAAACCTTGGGATCGGAAGAAAACAATCTTAAGGAAGTGAATGCCATAACCACTAGATCAAGGAAAGTCATAGAACCTATCCCCAAGCCTAGGGAAGCTAAAAAGGAGTCTAGTGAGAGTAACCCTAGTGAGGAAGTGGTGAAAACCCTAGTTAGAGTGCCTTTTCATCAAGTTCTTAAGCCTACACCGAAGTCTGTTGGTCAATATAGTGAAATCCTAGAACATCTCAAGCAAGTAAAAATCAATATGTCTCTCTTGCATGTGATTTCTCAAGTGTTCAATATTCGAATAATTCAAAATATCATTGATGAATACAATGACAAATTGATCTAAGTATTCATAGAATGTGTGGTTTATCAAGTCCATGAGTATTTCGGGAGCATTAGTCAAGCCAAACGGCATAACTAAGAACTTGTGACAGTGTCGATTTCTAAAAGGCCATCTTTGAAAAATCACTAGATTTGATTCTCAATTGGTGATATTCCAGCCTCATGTCGATCTTTGAAAATGCCCTTACGCCTCGTAATTGGTCGAATGAGTCCTTGGTCATAGAAAGTGGATTATTATTCTTAATAAAGATTCTATTCAGTTCATGATAGTTGATGCACATCCTTATTAACCCATCTTTCTTTTTGAAGAATAACATTTGTGATCCCCATGATGTTACATTGGTCGAATGAATCTATTTTCAACAATTCTTCTATTTGTGATTTCAATTCCTGTAATTCATTGGCGTCATTCTATAAGGAACCATAGAAATAGTTGGGCCACTAGGAGTCAAATCAATTGTGAGCTTTACTTCCCGTTTTGGAGACATCCCAGGCAAGTCCTCGAACAAAAAAAAGGCTTCTTGTTACTTCCATACTACTTTGACATCTCCCACTGTCACTGGTTTATCTTCATTTGCCTACACTGACATATATCTCTCTTACTTTAAGAGTCTTCGGGATTTCATAGAAACAACTTGAAGTAGGGGTTTTGTCATTGTCACTAAAAGGCGAAGTTTTACCCTTTAAACTACCTAAAAACTACTTCTCTTTCAAAGCATAGCATGATTCTTAGAAAGCCAATCCATACCCAAAATTACGTAAAATTCATGTATATTCAAAAAATATAAGTTCATTTCCGAAGTCCTACCGTCAATTTTTACCCTAGTTGTCATTATTACGTGATCTTTATCTTGTGTTTCTCTAATTCCATCTTTGAGGATAAATCATCATGTCAAGGTCTCTATCTTTGTAAAAACTCGAGTCAATGGTTCTATAACTTCTAACCTTAGTTTTTAAAAATCTCTCACCAGCTATTCTCGTATTAAGGTCAGTGACACCACTTTCCATCTATCTTCTTGCTTTATGCATCACCTACTTGTTGGCTTTACCCGGTGATAATAAATCGTATACTTATAATCACCCACTAGCTCCAACAAGTATTGATTCAAGTTCCCCACATATGCCCTATTCAACCTCAAGAATATCTCGTGTTTTCAGATTTAATCTCTAACCGATTGCGAGCTTCTATCAACTATTTAAAAAAAATAAACTTATATTGACTTAACTTTCTAATTTACAAATATAAATAAGTTAAGCACATTGTTTCATAACTAAACATGCTCCATGATTCATACTTCCCTTAAATATAGGTTCCTAAAATAAAGATTTCTAAATTAGATATTTCCATAATTTAAAGTTTCTAAAATTAAAAGTCTCTAAAATTTAGAAACTTTCTCAATTAGGGTACTTTCCTAAATGACATTTTCTAATTTAAAAGATTTTTATTCATAAGAGTTTATAACCTGGAATCTTTTCGTAACTAGGAATTTCGCAATTAAAACACATGTTTCAAATTATGGAATTTCTATAAATGAACACGTAAAGTAAGAATTATATGTAGCCGAACACATCTTTATAAGCATAGTTCTAACACGATCCCATCTGTATTCATACTTATTCACATAACAATAAAATAGTCATGTTTGTGTATGTGTGTAGAAATTTTGTAAGATCGGAATTTCTTGAAATAGAAGTTTATTAAAGTGGATGCTTCCCATATAGAAATTTCCTGAAGTTGGATTTTTTTAAAGTAGAAGTTTCGTAAGGTAATAGTTTTTCAAAATGAAAATTTCTTGAAATCAAAGTTTCTAAAATAGATGTTTCATAAAATACGAATTCTCGAAATAGAGGTTTCTAAAATGGAATTTTCTTAAATTTTTTTGAAAATAAACTTTCTAAAGATGGGAATCTTCTTAAATTTGGAGTAGGTTTTGAGCTTTTTTTTGTTTTATTGACCCGAATAACACTCGACTGAAGGCTCCCAAGTGAGGAGAGGGGTTACAAGTGTTTATTACGCCCAAAGAATAACGCAGTAGTCGTAGCACAGGTTTGGGATGTCTATTTCACAAGGAGATGGAAGAAATACTCAAAGCATCAAAAAAGATGAATGGTCTCTCATTTGTGAGGTAGAATTTATTGTTCGAATAAAATGAAGAATTCAATGTTTGAAATAATGAAAATAAAATCAATGTTAGGGGTAGCGAAGCATCGAAATTCCCGGAATTGGATTGGACCAATCTCATCAGTCATTCATTCTTATAACTCAATTAGAGGCCTTCATCCCAACTCTCTAATCGGCAGATATGATGTTACAAATTAATTTAATTCAATTGTAATCCTAGAATTTGAACTTCATATAACACATTCGCCCGATTTTTATTGGAATAAGATCAAGAATCGACCATATACATCAAGCATAAAGCACTGTTCAATCCACCAATAAACTAAATTTGAGATTAAAATTCAACAAATAGTTTAATTCTTCGATGGAAAAAGCATTACTAAATCCATGAAAAATCTAGTAAAGGTTAAGCCAATTCCAAAATGTTCATGGAAATGAAATCTAAATTACAGAATTGTTTGACAATGAAAAATCAAAATTATATGGAAAAAAATGAGAAATCACCAATTCCGATTGAGTTCATCCCTAACTTCACCAAAATTTTTAGTTCTTCATGGAGATTCTTGAGCCAAAGACGAGAGAAAGTGGTATGGAGGAGTTCTCTCTATTTTTCCCTGTGTTTAAGGTTTCAAAACACGTATTTATAGTTGTTTCCATAAGTGGTTGACTTAAATTTGAAAACCAGAATTGTCGTCTCGAAAATACACTAGTGATCACGTAGAATAAGTAGATGTGACCGCATAGAAAATCTTAACTTCGCCTTGGAATTCGTTGAAGTAGAGTATACAACCGCATTGATTTAAGCTATGCGGCATCTTTTGATAACTTCCACGCGATAGATTTCAGTATTTTGGTCATATATTTCTCTCTCGATATCAAATTGAGGTAATTCAAGGTACGTTGGTAATCTAACTCAAAGGGCTACAAATATTTCATTTATAATGTTTCTAGTTTGAATGTTTCCTATGAAAAAAAATAGGTCTCAAACCTGAAAATTCAAAGCAGAACTTTTTTGGCTTCTTTCCTCATCCAATTGATGCCTAACACTCTCAAATCATCATATCTTTGTTTTGCCTTCCAAGTCATCTTTTGGGTATTTGCAATTCGATCCTTGAAATTATGTCTTCTTCCACTTTGGCCCTTTTTCACTTATTTCTTCCAAATTTCGCCATATCCATCAAATTGTCACCTAATCAAAATATAAAGATAATGAGTGCATTTTGGCATCAAATAATCACACGAGAACAATAAATAAGAGGGGAAAACGTGATATTTTACAGTCATATCACACCTTCCAACTTGCTCATTGCTAGTAACTAGCAATTTTATGTAAAACAAGACGATCAATGATTGGTCTATGTTACAATTCAAATTGTTAAGTTCTAATTTAACCATCATTTATACCCCTTTCAAACTCAACACCATAAAAAATTAATAGTGTCATGATTATCAGGAAATCAAAAACACTTGCAAATTGTGTGAGTGTATCTCAAGTCATAGCCATCTTACTACTAACCCCAACACACCTAACATCAAGTATGTCTCGAGCTAAAGGTTCAGCTCCATAACTCAAGGGTATTGAAGTGTTTAGTGCAGAGTTTCTCTCTATAGAGTTGAGAAAGATGAACACTTAAAATGTGGAGGCTTAAGTATTTCTGAACAAGCAACAAACAAACATTGATCTCATGATAGGCATGACGTCAAATGAGAATTCATCAAAATCCCACTTGGGATCAAACCAGTCAATGCAAAAGGTTGTAACGAAGTTCAGGTTGGGCTATATCAAATGAGGATATCATGTTTCAAAACTTCCAAGTACAAAAAAGGACAAAAACTAACTAGAATATGAATGCAAAAATAAAAATAAAAAGGGACGAACTCCCATTGGGTTGCCTCTCAAGCAGTGCCTTTGCTTATTGTCGTCGGCTCGACCCAATATTTTCTTCATCAGCCCACATCTAGCGAGGGTGGTTTCAATCTTCTTTGCAGTGCACTAAACTCATTGGGCATAATCACCAATGATGTTCCATAATCCTGAAATTCTACAAAAACCAAACAAATATTAGAATACTCTTCATCATTATAACTTGTTGGAATTCAAAATTTCAGAGAAAAGAGTTCGAAGGGTCGCAGTTAGTAGTCGCTGGTCTAAGAAACACTTCCTCAAATACTTCTTGAGTGAGTGCATCAATCATGTAGGTTTGATGAAACTCGTCATCTTCCTCTGGCTACTTAGTGATGTGAAAGATGTTAACTTCTAAAGTCATATTCCCAAATNTGCAGTGCACTAAACTCATTGGGCATAATCACCAATGATGTTCCATAATCCTGAAATTCTACAAAAACCAAACAAATATTAGAATACTCTTCATCATTATAACTTGTTGGAATTCAAAATTTCAGAGAAAAGAGTTCGAAGGGTCGCAGTTAGTAGTCGCTGGTCTAAGAAACACTTCCTCAAATACTTCTTGAGTGAGTGCATCAATCATGTAGGTTTGATGAAACTCGTCATCTTCCTCTGGCTACTTAGTGATGTGAAAGATGTTAACTTCTAAAGTCATATTCCCAAATGATAGCTTCATTAGACCGTTCCTACAGTTTATAAGAGCATTAGTTGTGGCAAGAAAAAGTCTTCCAAGAATAATAGGAATCTTAGAATCAACATTTATATCAACTTCAAGTCCAAAACCAAGAAATCAACAGGGTAGTAGAATTTATGAATTTGAAGCAAGACATCATCAACTACTTCTCTAGATCTTATAGTGCACCGATCAACTAGTTGCAAAACCACAGAAGTTTGTTTTACTTCACCTAAATCTAACGACATGTAAACAACATAAGGGATGAGGATAACACTAGCCCCTAAATCAAGAAGGGCTTGTGTAAACTCATGGTTCCTAATGATGCAAGACACAATAGGGCAACTACGGTCCTTATATTTCGATGGGATCCGTTGCTTAATCGTATCACTCATTTCCTTGGTCAAGAATGTGGTTTCTTGACATGGTATTTTCTTTTCGGTGTATAAGCTTTTAAGGGCTTTAGCATGTGTATGAACCTGTGAAATGACATGTAAAAGAGGGAGATTGATTTTTACTTACTTAAGGTGTTCTAAAATCTTACTATGTTGTCTAGCGAATTTCGTGGCAGGCTTAAAAGCTTGAGAGAAAGGCGCTCTCGATGGATTCTCTACTACATCTTCACTTGGCCTACTCTCTTTAAACTTATTCAACTCCTCTTTATTTTTCCTAGGTTTGGGAATTGGTTCTATGACTTTCCCTAATCGAGTGGTTATGACATTCACTTCCGTAAGGTTGTTTTCTTCTGATCTTGAGGTTTATGACATGTGCTGCCTTTTAACATTTGGTTGAGCTTGAGCTAGAAATTTTTCACGTTCCACTACAGTTAAAGCATTTGTTAATTTTAACATATGATTTTTTATTTCCTTGTTTTCCTCAACAATTTGGGTAATCATAGTCTCAAATTTTTTATTGGTGTCTTCTAAGAAGTTTCTAGAGGACTTGGGTTGATAGGAAGGTATATTGTAAGCTCTATTCGTTTAGGAATATTGTAGATTTTCAGATCTCTAGCTAAAATTGGGGTAATTCCGCGAGCCTGGATTGTAGGTTTCAAAGAATAGAGCGTAGGGCTTGTTATACGTGCATAAGGCATTCAAAACCCCCCGATCTCCGCAAAAGTAGAACACTCTTGTACCGGAATATCACTTCCACCACACACAAAACAGGGTTCACGAGACTCAACACGGGATACATTCAATGTAGATTTTGAGTCTTTAGCATGTAGGATTTCTAGTTCTCTAGTCAGAGCTTCTACTTTTTCTCTAAGGCTATCCTTATCCCCAAGATGATAGATACATGTGCTATTCGGGTTTTTTGTGGGTGGTGACCTATTAGTACTATTAGTGGCACTAGGTCCAATCCAAATATGAGCATTTTCGGTTAGGTCATCTAGATATTCTATAGCCTATTTCAGATCTTTTTGTAGGATATCACTGTTACACATCTTCTCTACGATTTGACAATCCCTATGTGTTAGTCCCTCATAAAAGTAACTCTTATAATCATGGTGAGGGTAGAGGGCTTGCAATTCTTTATATCTTTCCCAAGCTTGGTATAAAGTCTCACTATCCTTTTGAGTGAATGATAAAATGTTCTTCTTAAGGGCACTAGTTTTATGGTGGGAAAAGTATTTATCAAAAAATGCTTCGGTCATTTCAACCCAAGTGCCAATCGACCGTGGTCTCAACGAATACGACCAACTTTTATCTCATTCTTTAAGTGAAAATGGGAACAATTTTAGTCTGATTTCGTCCATTGTACCACGTTGATTGTGGAAGGTTGCAACCACCTCCTCAAATTCCCAAATATGCACATATGGATTTTCATTTTCAAGTCCATAAAAAGTGGGTAGAAGCTGAATCATTCTCGGATTAAGTTCCATACGTAGCATATTAGGTGCAAACATGATGTGTGATGGTGTGGACATGCATGTTGGGTGAAGATAATCATGTAAAGTTCTATAAGGCACATCGCCATGTTCACAATCATTCATAGTGTTGCGTAGTGTGATGTTCATAGCAATAGATGCAGTATCAATGATACAGTTAGAAAGTGAATCAAACACTGGAAAAGGTCCTTTAGTAAAGCTTCCTTGCTTAGTCGATCCCTGCTCATAAAAAATGAAAACTAAACTATATGAAAATAAAAAATTAACAAATAAGCAAATTAAATTAACTAAAGAGTAGTGAAGGAACGATATCACCCTTTTCAATCGATCACTTGGTGTTTTGTACCGTCTCCGTGGCAAAAGTGCCAAAATTTGATTACGCCCAAAGAATAAAGAGGAAGTTGTAGCACAGTTTTGGGGTGTCAAATCTACAGGGAGATGGAAAAATGTTCATAGGATCGAAAATGGTGGATGTTCTCTTGTTTGTGAAGTAGAATTTATTGTTCGAATAAAATTAAGATTTCAATATTTGAAATAATGAAAATAAAATCAATGTTTGGGGTAGCGAATCTTCAGAATTCCTTCAATTGGATTGGATCAATCTCATCAATTATTCATTCTTATAACTCAATTAGATGCCTTCATCCTAACTCTCTAATCGGAAGATATGACATTACAAATCAATTTAATTCAATTGTAATCCTAGAATATGAACTTCCTATAACACATTCACACTCTTTTTATTGGAATAAGATCAAGAATCAACCATATACATCAAGCATAAAGCACTAATCAATCCACCAATAAAGTAAAATCGAGATTGGAATTCAACAAATAGTTCAATCATTCGATAGAAGAAGCATGACTGATCTATGAAGAATTTCTCAATATAAATAAATTGAAATTGAAACTCAATAAATAGTTTAATTCATTTATGGATAAAACATGACTGGATCCATGAAAAATCTAGTAAAGGGTGAGCGAATTCCAAAATATTCATGAAAAGAAAATCTAAATCCTAGAATTGTTTGACAATTAAAAATCAAATTACATAGATAAAAGAAGTGAAATCACCAATTCCAATTGAGTTCCTTCCTAGCTTGACCAAGATTTTTAGTTCTTCATAGAGATTCTTGAGCCAAAGATGAGAGAAAGTACTATGGAGGAGTTCTCTCTATTTTTCCTCGTGTTTAGTGTTTCAAAACACCTATTTATAGATGCTTTCATAAGTGATTGACTTAAATTTAGAAACCATAATTTTCATCAAGAGAATACTATATCCGACGGCATAGAATAAGTGGATATGACTGTATAGTACATTTTAACTTGGCCCTGGAATTCGCTGATGTAGAGTATGCAACCGCATTGAATTTAAGTTATGTGACCGCGTAGCTTTATATAACTTCCACATGGCAAATTTCAATATTTTGATCATATATTTCTCTCGTAATATTCGATTGGGGCGATTCAAGATGCGTTCGAAAGTTGACTCAAAGGGATACAAATATTCTAAAAATATAATTTTTCCAATTCAAACGTTTCCCATGCCAAAAATGGGTCTCAAATTGAGACTGAAAATCTAAAACAAAACTTTTTCGGCTGGCAGTTGATATGTGATAATACTTTGACTATATTCCATCCATTTGACTTCTTTCCACATCCAATTGATTCCTAACACTCTCAAATGATCATATCTTCATTTTTCCTTCCGATTCATCTTTTGGGTATTCACATTTTGGTCCTTGAACTTTTGTTTTCTTCCACTTTTGCCCTTTTTCACTTATTTCTTCCAAACTTCGCCATATCCATCAAATTACCACCTAATCAAAATATAAAGATAATGAGTGCATTTTGGCATCACATAATAACACGAGAACAACAAATAAAAGGGAAAAAAACATGATATTTTACACTCTTATCAAGTGGACCACTTAAATCTCAAGCTCTCCTTAGACGGATTAGGTCTTTTTTACGAAGCCTTTCAGTTTTGTAAATATACAAGCCAAGAAAACTCAAACAATAAGTAAGGAAATGAAAGTATTTAGACATATAATTCTCTCTCTCTTTTCTTTTTAATTATACTATTATTTGATTAAGAAATTCTCTTAAGACTGACTCTCATATGTTGATACGTTCCCTAATGTACCCAATAGCCTAAAGTCGCATTATCATAAAATGTTTATTTTCATAACTACAAATTTTTCGAAATTTAAATTTTCATAAAAATTTGGAAGTTTCCACAATTAGCACATATGGAGAAACTTGTACATAAATAAGTACATTTTCATAATTAAACAAAATTCTAATTTATTTGACCATAATTTCATACATATGTATTCACATAACCGTGCATGACCATGGTTAAATTTTCAAAAACTAGCACGTTCTAAACATAGGTATCCATGGAGAATATGATTGAGTATAATCTTTATCATATAATTGATAGCCCAAGAATAGCTAACCAAGAGGAAGGTAAATTGGTTTTTAAAATTTTTTCGAAAAATTAATCTAAAATCAAACACGTAATAACTAGATAGATTAATTTAAATAATAAGTACGAATATGAAAGCAATAAGTAAAGACGAATAGAGAATGCAAATGATATAATTATTGAGGTTCGATCTAACGCAATGATTTACGTCCTCCTTTACCAAACTCTCCGGTATGAACAAGGCCAATTTCACTATTTTGATTGACTTGTGGTGGAATCCAACCCTTTACAGAGCTTCTGGTGACTTACAAACACAGAAGACCGATCCTTTTACAATGTTGAGCTTTACAGGACCTCAACACGTCCCAAAAGTTCGAAGAAAATAGATTATACAAATTGAAACTTATCTCTCAATAAATGATATGGTCACAAATACCAAGAGACAAGTAGGGTAACAGTTTAATAAATAGCAATGAAAAAAGCTCAATAGGTATGAAAAACTTTGATGTGTAGAATGATTTTCAATAGTTAATTTTATCAAAAGTTTTTCAAGACTAAAATGAAATAAATGATACGAGAAATCTATGTAATTTTGCTCAAAAGAATCTCACTTGAATGCTCTTGAATGTGTGTAATGATTTTAAAGTGATGTGGTATCTATAGCAATCAAAACATCAAAAAAATTTGTCCAACCAGATGACCCCTACCAGACGTTTGCTACTAACGGGATGACTGAAAGTAGCAGTTATACGTCAAAAATCAAAATAGTAAGAATTTTAACCGTTGAAGCCACTGGACGTCCACAAGACCAGAAATTTCTAGTTTTCTCTTTTCTTGATTATTTAAGAAAGTGTAAATACTTTAGGGATAAATTCACTTAACTTTTTAAAATAGGTATCGTTGGTAAAGAATTTTAAAGTCAAGTGAGGATTTTTCTCACATCAAAAAAAAAAAATTTATGCGAGAGTTTTTGTGAAAGTTTATCTCGTGCATAAAAATTTAACTTACGAATTGAAGTGATTCATTCCTAAAAAATGAAAGCATTTTACCTTTACATACGGATTTGAATCATCTAAATCTAATATCTTCGATTGATTTAGTGCGAGTACACGATTTGTTGCTTGATTTTGAATTTAACGCAAGCGCTTGATTTGTCTCCGAGTGTTTTCACGTGAGTGCTCGATTTCGAAGCTTGATTTGTGAATGCTCTATTTACATCAGGTTCATAACATGTAAAAATGAAGACTCGAATATAAATATTAAAGATAAGAGTAATTTGTTTGTTATAATCAAGACTCAAAATCAACCATAGGTCAACAATTTCCCCCTTTTTGATTATAACAAACAAGATGATTTGCAGAAGAGAATTGAGCAATTTGATATAAATTTACCATGCAATTCACATTCTCCCTGTCTTTTACAAATTGATAACCATGCATTCAAAATATTGGTTTTCCTCTTTCTTCCTTTTTCATATACTCTAAGCATATTGTTATAAAAATGAATCATGCATCATAATCTCACTTTTCATTCCCCCTTTTAGCTTAGCAAAAAGCATAAGGGAAAACATGGATCATAATAACCATAGCATTGATCATAAAAGAAAATAATCATAGATAATGATGACCAAAACAAAAGAAGCTAAGCATACATATTGTGGATAAGTCGTAAAACATAAAGACAATCTAAAATAACAACAAAATCGAGATCTACGGCTTCGGAGAAGGTGGTAGGGGAAAAAGTACATAGAAGTGAGCATAGAAAGCACTCTACTAAGCCTGCATGTTCACCTGCTGTGCTTGGATTGCATCATGTTGAGCTCAAATGGTGTCCTACCGGACTTGGAATTCCTGAAGCATCCCGCCAAGTCCATTCACTGAAGATGTAAGAGAATCAATATGACCATTGAGAAGAATATAGTGATCCTCGGTAAATGTGAAACCACAGATGAAGAGCGAGGACCACTAGAGGCAAGCACATCGTGAGGAAGGTGTAGAACTTGCAATATATCATCAGCATCGTAATCCTCATCACCTTCAAAAGGTAAAGTCGATGGACCCAAAGTGGTGTTGTGTGTGCCACACATTGATCATGTTCTTATATTATTTTCATTCGTTTAAGGGTTTGAATGTTGATAGTATCTGTAGGGCAAAATTTAACAAATGTCTCATCCTGTAATGGAATGTTAAAATGTTTAAAAAAAAATTAAGAAGCATTCCATAAGGCAAAGCTTTAAGATGACACGTGGAATGCACAAATTTCATGAGACCTAATGCAACAATTGGAAAATCTAGTTTTCACCCTACAAGAAAGGAATCGAGGTTAAAAATATCAAATAACTTTACTTCGTCTCGATGACCCTTTTGAGGAAGAATCACATGTGCAATGATGCTTTGTAAAACTTTGCATGGAAGTGTTAGTTGATTTGCTCTAAGTTTTATGCTATTTTCAAAATCCTTTCTGGTAACCCGACGACATGTAACCCTTCAAAACTAGGATGACTTTCATGAAGAAAAATTTGAATATCACATGGCTCAAGCTCAAGAATGTCACGAATAAGAGGTTTGTTGACGGTGATACGAACATTTTTCAAGTAAACATAAAATCTCATCAAAACGAGGAGAACTAACAATATTTTTATAAAATTCTTTCATAAGGTGAGGAGGATATGCATGTTTTTCTAGAGTAGCTACGAAACCCACCCCATGTTTTCAAAGTATTCTTCAATATGAAATGTGGGTACTTCAATAAAGTCAGCAAAATCAATGTTTTTACAAATGGGAGATTTTTCATATGGGTTGACTGGCACCTAGGGCTCCATATTGAATTCTTCGTCGGATGATGGTTGAAGAGATTGCCTCACTATGCTCTTGAGTCTTTTCCCCGTTCTTCTAGCCAACATTGTAGAAAAATAGAAAAGATTTGAAAAAAAAAATCAACTTCTAGGGTTTCGGATTTTTGGGGAAAATTGGAATGAAATGGATGAAATTTAAATTTTTGAAAGGATTTGAAGTGTAGAGGTAGTGGGTTTATTGGTTTTCAGGAGAATTTGATTATTTGAGTGGAGAAAATGAAGGAGAGAGAAGAGATTTAGGAAGAGAAATGAAAGAAAATTGGAGAAGAGAATAAGAACTAAGGTCTAGTTCGCAAAAGGAGATTTTAATCTTGATTTACCGGATGTCTAGTTCGTTAACTGGATGTCGAGTTGATAGAGTTAATATTCTCTATCAAACTGGACGGGGTTACCGGCGTCTGATTGACTCGTCCGGTCCCCCTTTCCTCTTTTTAACACACTAAATTATGTAAATGTTGTACACATGAAAATAATGCAATGAAAACACATAAGCGCATGTAGTTATGAATTTAATCATGTACTTCAAATTCATCAATAATGCATAAGCCTGTTCTACTATGTGAGAAACAATCAAGAGATATAGGTTTTGTGAAAATATCGGCCAATTGATTTTCCGTGTTTACGAATTCTAACACAATATCACCAATTTGGACATGATCTCTTAGAAAGTGATATCTAATTTCAATGTGCTTCATCCTATAGTGTAAAATGGAATTTTTAGACAAGTTTATGGCACTAGTGTTATTACACGTAATGAGTATATGATCAAAGGATAGGCAATAATCACTATGAGTTTGTTTCATCCATAGAATTTGTGCGCAAAAACTACCAGCCAAGATATATTCGGCTTCGACGATAACAATCCAACAGAATTTTGTTTCTTGCTAAACCATGAAACAAGTGCAAAGCCTAAAAATTGACACTTTCTGCTAGTGCTTTTACGATCAATGTGGGTGCCTATGGGATACCAAAACATGCATAATCAAAAATAGGGATAAAAAGATGTTCAAACTTTATGAGAGGTGTTTCCACTAATCTGCCTCACTTGTCTCGATACCTGCTCATAAAACATAATTAAAAGAAAATGATGTGAGAAAAAAATATAATAAAGAAAGATAATAAACTAACTAAAAATGAAATTGAAAAAAGGAATGCAGCCACCCTATTGCTAGAGGATCTTTCAATTTCTAATACCGTCTCCCCAGCAACGATGCCAAAATTTGATTACGCGCGGTAGTTGTAGTGCTACTTTGGGGTGTCATATCCACAAGGAGATGAAAAATTATTCAAGGATCAAAAGCTAGGGTTTTCATGATTTGTGAAAGATGTCTTTAATTCGAACAAGGTTTTANTAAAAAACAGGGTTAAAAAGATGTTCAAACTCTATGAGAGGTGTTTCCACATATTTTCTTCGCTCGTGTCGATACCTGCTTATAAAACACAATTAAAATGAAATGATGTGAGAAAAACGAATAACATAGAAATTTAAACTAACTAAAAATGAAATTGAAAAAAGGAATGCAGCCACCCTATTGCTAGAGGATCTTTCAATTTCTAATACCGTCTCCCCAGCAACGATGCCAAAATTTGATTACGCGCGGTAGTTGTAGTGCTACTTTGGGGTGTCATATCCACAAGGAGATGAAAAATTATTCAAGGATCAAAAGCTAGGGTTTTCATGATTTGTGAAA
>CAIGRL010187647.1:0-10890 GCA_903798325.1 Fraxinus xanthoxyloides | reverse complement strand
CCTATGAAATGTATGATTAAAATTAATGATTGACTTTACCCCTGAGGGGTGACCGAGTTGGTGGAGCAGGTGAACACGGAGACTGAAGGTCACGAGTTCGAATTCTCTGCCAACACTTTCTCGGTTGAGCCCGTCGCACCGGACTTGCCTAGTGCAGCTAACCTCTTCTGTGTGGTTTGCTGGTTACTACACATCAAGCAGGGTTTACCTAGTGCGCACTTACAGTTGTCGGGCCTCCGCTCTTTCGGGGTGGTCGGGGCTCCACTGGCGGGTAGCGGCTGTGGATTCCTACGTCAACAAAAAAAAATTAATGATTGACTTTGATTTAGAAAACAATTAAATACAATTAAACATATTCAACAAATTTGGAAGACAAAATACAAGATTTACACTGTAGTACAAACATAAAGAGGGAAAAAATAATAATAAGTTTATCGAAAAAATCCCAAATCAGATTACATAATACATGTAGAAACATTAGTTTAATTAAAACATTAATCAATACAATGACACTGAAAACTTGGGAAAAATGACAAATAAAATGAAATTTCAAGAATTTAGAGAGAGAAATGAGTACCGGTGTCTTTAGTAGCAGTTCCTTGAATAAGTTTAAGACCCACCATGAGAGCATTATAAAAAGTAACGTCCGTAAATTTTGAAGTAAGAAAAGTGACATTTTATTTCTTGTTAAGAGAGAAGAAAAATGATGGTTGGGAAGATATGGTCAAATTAATTATATATAGATAAAATAATGACTGTGATACATAAATATATGTGATAAGTTTTATGTCATTTATATGATTTTTTTTAGAGATGTTTGTATTTTCAAATTTTATTAATTTCTTGTATTTGCACAATTCTAATTTAAAGAATTTCGTAATTATAATTTTCGTTTATTTTTCAACCAGTCAATTAACCTTACATAATTTGGGGCTCTCATTAGAGAGGGGTTTTAGGCGATCGTCTATGCCGCCTCTAGTCAAGGCCAGCTCTGTTTGGAAGGTTGGAAGGGTGGACTGTGGAAAATATTAAAGATCTTAGACGTGTTTTCCAGTTTACTGCTTACAAACCTGCCCTAAAAGTTTCCTGGAAGCTTATATTACTTGGAATGTGTGAATATTACTACGTGAGCTTACCATGTTCAATTGCTTGTTTTGTAGACTTATGGACCAGTAATTTCAGGAGTTCCACAGCTACTATCCAAATTCTCCTTCAACATTGTAGAACCCTGAAATATTCCACTCCTTTTTACTTGGTTATGGTAAGCATAGGTGAAAAATAGTGTTTTAAGTTTTGATAGGATCAAAACAAAGAGCATTAGATACCAATGAGAGTGGATTGATGTAAGAATCAAAGTTCTATATAGATCAACATGACTTTGATGTATTTGTATTCAAAAATGGATGTACAGAGTTAGCGAGAAAATTTCTATATTTTCTTCTATAATGTAAATTTCTCGTTCTAGTTCCGATTTTGTTTATCTATATACAATTTTTCCATCTATAATAAATGTTGAATTGTTAAGAGAATGCTGAACTTGATTTCAGTGTCTAGCTGCATTGAATTTGTTGGAGATTCATTATATACTATAAATATTTTCTATTGTACTTTTTGTAATTCGTTGGATAGAAAACAAACTTGTTTTGTGGCATGAGTGCTCAGGTGGAAAACTTAGCAATCTTTAAATCCGGAATCAAACTGGATTGCAGATTGGCGTATCCTGTATAAACTTTCAGGTAATACTTAAAAATCTTGTTTATTATATTGTTTTGTGTTATCCTATGTACGAAACAGGATACTGATTTCTTTTAACCAGTCTAACATTTCGCACGTGGACGACTGGGTTTCCATATTCTGACGGGTGGTGGTCCATAACGTGATGGTTGGCCATTAATTGCCGACATTATTGGTCAAGGAAACAAGACAAATTTGGAAAAATAAACATTGTGGGTCTATGGGTTACTATTACGTTGTGTCTATCAGCCACAGTTATTTGCAAAATGCAAATTTGTATCCTCCTTAATATCACGAGCTTTTTCTCAATAATTACAACTTTTCGTGTGGGATTTAAACATTAGAAAAGTTGGGGCACCAGTATGGCAGTTCTTGTGTTTTGGTCTGTTGAGGCACATTCCGCGATTTACCTCCTTTGAGATACTCTAGGGGTGGGACAGTGGGGGGCTCCCAAGATTGTGGTTCAACCTTTAGAAAAGTTACAATTGTTATTTATCTAGGACAATCAATCTACATCGTTTCCCATAGCAATGAGGTCGTGTCTCAATCTCATGTGGAATCTAATAGACTAGTTCCTATCGAGATTCTTCGAGGTTTAATTTCACACTTATGATGGGAGTGGAGTCAGGGTGACGCTTGAATGCCTACTTCCATAGGTGCGATTTGCCCTTTTACTGGTGATTATCTTATTTGGAACCTTTTCATAGCTAATAAATTGACTATAAGGATATCGTTATTGGAATTAACTTTGTGGGAGAGCATATTTGGGCGGACTAATGTCATTATCTATATTTTATGAAGGGGTCATGTTGAAGTTGCTGAATATGTACTTGTTGCAGACGGTACAAACGAGCGATCAATTTAGCATAGTCCTCTCATTCATTCGTGTTGAGATCTGCTGTTCAATTTTTACCGTATATCCAATTAATTATTGATGCATTATTTTTAAATAACATGTCATCTTAAATTTGCCCTTATTAACTTCATAACTAATCCACCAATTGATGATATTTTAATTTAAAATAACGTATTAATAATTAATTGAATAGACGACAAATTAAACAGCAAAAATTGAACGGCGAATCTCATCTGCTCTCGTTGTCACCTTTGTGCCGAGCTAACAAGCTGCCTGTGAAGTTGGAATTGTCGGCTCATTAGCTCGGCTCCATGTAGTTTATTTATTCCGCATAAATATTTTAATTAAAATATTCTTGAACCATGAAACAAAAGTAAAGCAAAATGATTTAGCCCATTGTTTTTGCAAATTTAGAATAATGGTTAGATTAAACCAATTTTGACAAAGTGAAGTTTGACATTTGGCCTAAAAAAGAGGCATTGACTTGTAGACAAAAAAAAAAAAAAGATTCAAGAAAAATGGTTATTATCTTAAATAGATTCACTTTATTCTTTTTCGAAAGGTCCGAAGTCACCTACCACTAATCTTCGACTAGAGAGGTTTATTGCACAAAAAAGCCGGATTATTTTCACACAAAAAAAACCCAAAAAGGCGATTACTTCGAAGTATTACTCTCATAAAAAAATATTTAAAAAATAGAAAAATAGTAAGGGAAAGTAGAATAGATGTACGAGAAATTGAATGGTTCGTGTGCAACGGGTTGGGTGAAGGTACTTTTCTTGCATTCAATCGATTGTCGTCTACTAAAAAATTTTAGATATTATTTTAAAAATGTACTAATGTAATGCTATTTGTTAACAAAAATTAATGTGAAATAGAAAAGTAAACGGGGCTTGAAGTAAAGGCAGTGTCTGAGCAATTTCATTTGTGTTCTCTTTTTCTTCCAATCATCGTACGTATTCATTACCTGTCTACTACAACTCCTTTTCTATCACCAACCATTTCTTTAATCAATCAGTCTCTCTCTCACACACAATTTGGGAATTGGGATTCCTATCGTATACCTAACCTGAATTGTTATCTGTTTTTAATTTTCTTCGTTTACAGTGTAAGATTCTTTACGAGCAACGACTATTTTGGTGATTTCGACATAGCCCAGAAGAAGAAGAAGAGATTTGCAGTTGCGATAGAGCAAAGAGCTCGAAGAAAACGAAGAAAACTATGAATAAAGGAGCTCTTGCACCTAAACTCAAGCTCTCTCTTCCTCCTACTGATGAAGCTTCTCTCTCTAAATTTCTGTAATTCAACCCACCATTTTTTTGAATTGAAGTGTATTGTGGATATTTTTGATATGGGGTTTTTTTTTTTTTTTGTGATTTTATGAAGAACTGAATCAGGAACATTTAAGGATGGTGATCTGCTGGTTAACAGAGACGGAGTTCGTATTGTTTCGCAGAATGAAGTTGACGCTGTATGATTTTGTTTTCTTGAATTTGACCTCAACATATCTTTTTTCTTTATTTTTTCGCGTTTTTCTGTTAGCGGAATTTATTAATTTGATGTGGGTTTTGTTATTTGTAATTTGACATTGGATGAATTAAAATTGCTCCAATATGTTGCGGATTTCATTTTTGGTTCTTCGTCACTTGAATGTATTTTCATGTGCGGTTTTTAAGCGAACATATCATACTTGGAGTTATGGTTATGGGAGTGATTTTAGTTTCCACTTTGATGATTTTGTGGACGAATTATATTTGATGTATCAATTTAGGCAAGATCTACTTATAATTATATAGTTATCATAATTTTCAAAAAGAGTAGAGAATTTAAGTGCCGATATTAGTTGTTTAAGTGAGTCTTCATTATTAGTTAATTACTCATCTGTCTTTGTATTGATTGATTATATGGATTATACACCTGTCCACAGGCAAACACATTTGCTAAACGAGTATATTCCGTCATAATACTCTCTATTGAAATGCTTTAATGTGAATGCTATATTTTTTGCATCCTTTTTTTTTTGGGGAATATTATGTTCATGGAAACTACATAAAGATTACATTTCATTTGTTTTTCTCGGTCTTTTCTTTCAGCCAGCCCTTATACAGCCATCAGATAACCAGTTGAGCTTAGCCGACTTTGATGCAGTTCAAGTTATCGGTAAGGGCAATGGTGGAATAGTGCGGTTGGTGCAACATAAATGGACTGGGCAATTTTTTGCTTTGAAGGTACTTGAAATTTGACACACTTAAATCTGTCTGGGATTTTCTTTTCCTTTTTTGTTTAAATTTTGTAGAAAGACACTTTGATTTGCTAGGGGAATTGGCATGGGCCTCTTCCCCTTGATTGATGCTTAGATAAATTTATAGGATGGATGGGACTAAATCTTGTCTCATCGAATGATGAAATTAAAAACAAGTTTGACGTACCAATCTTATCCTATCTGAATAAATGAGCCTCCCAAAGTTAGCAAAGTTGAAAGGAAAAATAATTCTATCTTGAGCTTGAGAACAAGCGCAGTTGGCTAAAAGATGGCTGTGGGATTGACTTTTCTGTCAAGTGTCGATTTTGAATATTATGCTGGTGAATAGGTATCTTTGTATTTTATTAATGAAGTGTAGATCTTACACGAAATTTTGCTGCATTCCAATAAATAATTCTATCTTGAGCTTGAGAACAAGCACAGTTGGCTAAAAGATGGCTGTGTGATTGACTTATCTGTTTGTGTCGATTTTGAATATTATGCTGGTGAATAGATATCTTTGTCTTTTATTAATGAAGGGTAGATCTTACAAGAAATTTTGCTGCATTCCAATAAAACTTTTTAGTCACTTCCAAGGTAAAATCGTAGATAGCATGCATATTCTTGAAGAACATCATAAACAATTGCTTAAGCTTGAGCGAAAATCATGCTGTCAAAGAATAGAGCATAATAATGCATGGGTTTCTCTGTAGTAACTCCCTCACCTGAAGCCTCAGAATTACCTCTAACGTAAGCTTTAGGGAAATTGTAGCTGTCATGCTCAATCTTTACCACATTTCACACTTTTGTCCCTGGCCTTTATTTCTTGATAATGTTATCTCCCATCTTTTGTGCCCATTGTCCTTGTGACAGAAAGTTTCTTTTAAAGGGGTCACCATTTGAATTACGTGGATTGTCATATTATCAGTGGTTCAAAACCATATCATATATTCCTCTGTAAGAGTTATATACGACAAGTCTCCCATGTGAACTTTTCTCTCCTCTACTCTTAACTGGTACTAATTTCCAGATTATATATTTCCTATTAAGTCTATTATACTTGTCTTCATTGTAGAAGAACGAAACAAATAGTTCTTACATATTCAATTCTTTATTGTGGTTACAATGAAAATTTATGCCATAGGGACGGATGGCATTGGTTAGGAAAAATTGAAAATTCAAACAAGCAAATATTGCTTAACTGAATATTTCGATGCTACTCCGTGTTGTCAGTTTTACAAGATCCAAAAAAATTAGAACATGTTTTCAGAGAGATGAATGTTTGTAAAACTGCATTTCAAGTTCTGAGAACAATTTACCTGTCTCAAACTTGAGATTTCTGTGAGTTATTGCATTAGGTTGTTTGATCAACCTTCATTTGGACTGGACTGAAAGATTGGTAATTATTACTAGAAATTTACCGGCTTGCTTTAATGTAAATTTTCAGCAGCTGATAATGTGAAATTGACGTCTTTAGGTCATTTAACATTTGTTTCCTTATTTATTCGTTAATTCAGGTTATTCAAATGAATATTGAAGAGTCTGCTCGCAAGCATATTGCGCAAGAACTGAAAATTAATCAGTCATCCCAATGTCCATATGTTGTGGTTTGCTATCAATCTTTCTATGATAATGGTGCGGTCTCCATAATCTTGGAGTACATGGATGGTGGATCCCTTGCAGATTTTTTGAAGAAGGTCCATAAAATTCCAGAACCATGTCTTGCTGCAATCTGTAAGCAGGTAGGAAAATGCAGTTAGTTTTTCCGCCGGAGAAATTTACTGAACTTACTAATCAACGTCTTACTCTCGACTAGGTACTCAAGGGCTTGTGGTATCTTCACCATGAAAAACATATTATCCACAGGGATTTGAAACCTTCGAATTTGCTGATAAACCACAGAGGTGAAGTCAAGATCACCGACTTTGGTGTGAGTGCGATACTGGCAAGCACATCTGGTCTGGCCAATACCTTTGTTGGCACATACAACTATATGTCTGTGAGTGTTAATAAACTTAGTAAATATTATTACCGTGTTACCTTGCAGGCCTGTGATAAATGTATGCATGCTAAACAAATATGCTTCCTTAGTCTGCTGCAAACATGTTTATCAACCTTTTTCTTCCACTAGTTTGGTTCATGAACATGTGTCGATATGTGGAAGTTCGTTAAATTTCTGTTGTTCAATTGCATGGTGCTAGCCAGAGAGAATCAGTGGAGGCAACTATGGTTACAGAAGTGACATATGGAGCTTGGGTTTAGTTTTCCTCGAATGTGCAACTGGTCAATTCCCGTACT
Organism: Fraxinus xanthoxyloides; assembly: GCA_903798325.1. Lineage (NCBI taxonomy): Eukaryota > Viridiplantae > Streptophyta > Magnoliopsida > Lamiales > Oleaceae > Fraxinus > Fraxinus xanthoxyloides. The sequence goes on along the minus strand of CAIGRL010187647.1, from coordinate 3,760 downwards.
CCCCGCCACAGCAAGGGGGATGGGTTAATGTCTATGAGCTGATGGAGGCAATTGTTGACCAACCTGCACCACGTGCTCCTGATGATCTATTTTCTCCAGAGTTCTGTTCATTTATTTCTGCATGGTAAAGATTGCACTTCATCTACATTTTCTATAAATTAAGTTGCTTGTGTGCTGGATTATTTCCATACGAGTTAGCACAATATTAATGATACATCATGTTAGTGGAGAAATCTTGTTACAATAGTATGCACACACAGTTCCTTCTAGAACATTGAATGGAATTTTAAATAAATAAAATTGTCCTTTCTATGACAATTTAAGATTAAGATGATGTGGTTTAACATAGCATCAAAGCAATCAGAAGTCTTTGAGTTCATCAAGTCTCATTACCACCCATTTGTTGGGCCTTTAATGAGAAAATGAATCTGGTCTGCGCTTTAGGGAGCGTGATAAAAAATTAAAATGGATGAATGACCCCACTGACCCTTAGGCTAAAGATGGTGCTTCCCTTCAGGTAATTTTAATATTTTATTGAATTCAACTCTCAGATTATATCATTTGTTGAATTCTGCAACCTTGTTGGTTGACGAGTCATAAATCTTCTTGCTTCTATGCATATTTGCTATTTTTAGTGTGTTGCACCTATGAGATCTTATAAATTTACTTTTCTCAGTGTGCAGAAAGAACCAAAGGATAGACTGTCAGCAAACGAACTAATGGTAATGATTCTTCTCCTCTGTTAGCTTGAAATTTGTATCGGTTGGACATATAGTTATTAAAAGGATGTATCTTCATCAATTGCAGGTGCACCCTTTCATCACTAAGTATGAAAATCTTGATATTGATCTTGCTTCGTACTTCAACAGTGCATCAACATCACCTGCCATGAGTTGAGGAATGTTTGGTATGTGTATTGCTAAGATATATAGTATATACCTTGTGAATCCAATCATAAAATCTCCCTTTTGAGCATATGTTGAATGAAATTCAGTTAAGCACAAGTTTATGGAAAAAAAAAAAGCTACTACATTCATTAAAGATCTTGTTGCTTTATATCTTCATACAGGATTATCGAAGGGAGTAGGGAAAATAATTTTTGTAGTCAACTCCAACTTTATGGACAAGGCTTAATTTTTCTTTCATTTGTTGTACATGCCATGGCTTAATAAAATTATGATCTAATCTAAAGATGTGGCCTCTATAATGGGAATGCAAGGATTAAATCACTTTTATAGCACTGGCCAGATTCTTCAGTTGTGATTCTGTGAATATTATAATCATTATATTTACTGTTTTTGCTTGAATGAACAGATTGAGTGAGCTGTTAAACTAATAAAAGGGGATTGCCAACTGCTATTTTTCAGTCTTTTCTGGTGCTAAGAGATGAGCCATCATGTGAAACATTCCTACATTGCAATTTGAGGCCAATGTTTATCTTCTCAGTACTTCTTCGAAAAACATTGCTGCAGCAGAAATATCAGTATTAGAAAGATTTATATGCAAACAAGAACTGCTATTTCAGAGATCAAATGTAGGAAATTGTTTACTCAAAAAATTTAAATATGTAATAAATATGCACTTGTTGAATTCTACCTTTTTTAGGAAGAGATAGTTGTCGATGAATCTTTTGGTCCTGCTACATGTTCTTGAGTTTGTGCAGAATTCTTTACAGTTCCAGAGTGATTTTATGACTAAGAAAATATCGATGGATGTGTTTACGATATTGATGACTTCATTCAATGCTCATGTTTTCGCTTCCTACTTGCTTGTCAAATATCACTTCCACATTCCAGTATGCAGACGCGACTATCTTTGACAGTAACGTGCTGTCATTAAGACGAAGGCTTGCTTAGTTTGATCGTTAATATAAAGAATGCAAAGGCCAAGGAAATAGGTTAAAAACACTGAACTTGACCGAAATTTGATGTGGACGACTGAACTTCTTTTCGTTCCAATTCAATCTCTTCTTAACTTTTGTAGTTAGTTGAGAAGGTCCATGTGTTGTTATATCCAAGCAAATGTCATGATGTCATCTCATCTCGATTAACAAATAATGAGAAGATCCAAAATCAATGACAAGCCAGTGAAGTGCTCATCTTCACAAAAAAATAAAAATGACAGTACAATTGAAACTGCCATCGAAAAGAAAGCAAAGATTTTCCTGATAGTATTGTGATATTTATTGATACACAGAACCAAGGATGATCTTTGATGCTTGTACCGTGAATACTGCATTGAGCAACTAGATGAAGAAAAGCATCTATGACGTCTGAATGGGAAGATGAACTGCACAAAACTTCTAAATGTTTTAAATCCCCTGCTAACGAGGATGGTTTTCGAATACTTGAGCATTCAAAAATGCCATAGCAAAATCAGACTATTCGATTTGCAACCTGAAAATAGCTTTGCTCAGTACAAAATGCTCAAGAAAATTATCACCTCCCAAGAAGTGATTTTTTATCAAAAGATTTCCACCATCGATAGCACAATTTCAGAATTGTAACAAAGGATTGAAATCTTGCACCAGGAAGTTCTCCGAATAACTGCTATAGTCACTATGACTTGCAATTATCACAAATTGGTTCTGCAATGGCTACTGCTTTTGATGTTCCACCTGGAAGTTGGAACTTTGGTGGAAGAAATTTTTATCTTCTGATAATGTCTTGTATGCTCCAGTCTCTTCACGGACGGGAAAGCTTTCCTCATAACAGGGCATTTGGAACATAAAACATTTCGAAGTTTCTTGCCTTGTAGGAAAGTCATCTTTCTTGAAAGGATACAAGATATAATAGTCGTAGATGCTTATCCATTAGATTGCATGACAATTCCTTTTCAGCACTAGAGTTCTATGAAAAGCACAGGGTAGAGGCTAAGACATATAAAGAATGGAAGGCTTCAGTGTGGTGTATGGAAGGTCCATTGTCGTTGGATTTTGGGTGTTCTGAGAAAAAATGGATGGCTAAGGGTCATATTTGGTCCACACCGTGAAACTTGATCTCATAACTGTTGCCAGGATAAAAGGGAACAGAGATAAAAGTCGAGAGATATTGTGAAACTTTTTCTTTAGACTAGGGTTAAAATCATCTGGCATACTGCAGGATACCGAGCAAGAGGAAGAATGCTGCTTACATACCAAAAGTATGGTTAATGGACTGGACGTTGAACAACTCAAGTATAATTGTCAAGGCCAAGGAGCAGAAGTTGAATGGTGAGAGGAATAAAGATCATGAGAACAAATAGAAAAATACTGTGTAGAGATGGGGGGATGACCTTCCAGAAGGACTAACAGATTTCAGGAAATCAATGAGTTTTTCACGGAAAGCAATGGTGACACATAAAGAGCATGCAGATTGTGAGCAATGAAGGGGGAAGCTGCAAGCATTCTAACTGATAATGTAATAATGGGTTTCATAACAGCTCTATACCAGGAAGTTCTCATCCATACATATTATGAAGGCTGAATGCAGAAATCACCAAAATAAACAGTGCCAAAAGTTTCCGCTAATTTAATAATATGTTATTCAACAAACAAACTAAGCACTTAGCATCTCAAAGACACTACAAAAGAAATAGCTAAAATGAAGAAGTGTTTCACACAGATCCAGTTAACTCGTTCAGGGGTAGACCGAGAAATTTTATTGGGGAATGATCTTTCTGGGAATAAAATTTTTAAAATAAATTAATAATATAGAAATATTAAAAATATTATAATTCTACAGAGGCCTGTTAATTTTATAAATTCTTTGCTAGAGCCTAT
>CAIGRL010187643.1:0-15105 GCA_903798325.1 Fraxinus xanthoxyloides | reverse complement strand
TCTTTCGTCCCGAAACGATCGAGAAAAGGTGGAAGGTAGTCTAGTGGAGCATACTACTGACTCATGGTGTCCCTTTCTGTGTCAAGAAGAAAGACAACCCGTGAAACAAGGGTTGGTCCTTGGGAGGATATGTTAAGTGGACTTTGGGTTATAGGTACCTATTACCAATTGAGTGTTTTTTACTTTTGTATTTCAGCCCGCCACATGTGTAATTGAAATTAACAAGAAATTGCCGATTGAACGTTTCTACCAATCGAACTTAACAAAAAATTAACAATTGAATGTTTTTAACCTGCCTTCTGTGCAATTGCCAATTGAATGTTTTTACCTTTTATATTTCAGCCTGCAAATCTGAGTTACTGTAAAATTGGACTTAACAAGAAATCAAGAATACTTGTATGATATATTTGAAATGGAAAGTTATCTCCTATGCAATTGTGCTTGATGGTTATCAATTCATATTTATGATTTTATCAATTTATGTTTATGGAATATTGAAATGTTTTGGTTTTTATGTTTTAGGTTTAATAGGGACGAAGATCAGCTTTTTGCTAAGAAATGAAGGATCTTGTTATTTTTCTTTTAAAAGAGCAACAAATATGAGGGTATTCTAATTCCTAGAGTGTCCATCCCTCCAATTTCATCTCCTAAAGTTCATCAGTCTTTATCTTTTAATCTTGATTTGGAACCATTTGATTCTATAAAACTGATTCCACGAAAAAGAAAGCAAATATATGAATATTCATTTAGCCCCCGTTTGGCTTCCATTATTTCATATTATAATTTTTGGAATAGTATTTGTTTTTCGAGAATGTGGTTGAAAAAGAAGGATTTTTTTTATTTTTGTGCAATATTATTTTATTGGAGAATGTGCTGTTAAAAAGAAGAGAGACAAAAAAAAGTATTATAAATTTAATGAGGGCCAAACGAGGGCTTAATGAACTCGATTAGATTAGACGAGACCTTATCAATCAAAAATTTTAAAGTATTAGAGCAAAGAATGTGGAAATTAGAAATGTTGAATCCGAATTTTTTGGTTATATATGAATTTTATTCATACATTAAAGTATTTAATATTTTTGCCCCAATTAATTCCTGACTCCGCCCCCTAATAAGTGTATTTTGTACACTTATCAAGGTCATTAAATCAGAGTATTTGTCAGTGATTTGGATGAATTATAGCTTAATTTTTTGTTCATTATGTTTTTAGGTTGAACTCAGTGCATATTAGTGGATTTGGAAGAAATGAACGAAAAACGTGCGAAAACGAAGGAAATCCAAAGTTTGGGGGATCAAAGTGTAAACATCAAATAGTTAATTCGGACCATAAAGCGATAATTGAAGATCATATATGATCAATTTGATGCAATTNCCTAATAAGTGTATTTTGTACACTTATCAAGGTCATTAAATCAGAGTATTTGTCAGTGATTTGGATGAATTATAGCTTAATTTTTTGTTCATTATGTTTTTAGGTTGAACTCAGTGCATATTAGTGGATTTGGAAGAAATGAACGAAAAACGTGCGAAAACGAAGGAAATCCAAAGTTTGGGGGATCAAAGTGTAAACATCAAATAGTTAATTCGGACCATAAAGCGATAATTGAAGATCATATATGATCAATTTGATGCAATTGTAGGTCAAAGGAGTGAAATATAGAGGAAATATTTTCCCAAATCAATTTACAGTCGAATAAGTTATGCTACTGATTTTTAGTCTCAACTCCCATTTTTTGGATAGCAAAAGTTAGAATTGGAAAATCTTTGTTTCTAGAAGAATTGTAGACCTTCGACTTACCTGTTCAACGCATTTTTGAATTAGCTCAACCGAATTCCTGTAGAGAAAAGTTATGATCAACATATCAAAAACTATTTAGAGATGAACCTGCGCGCGCTGACAATTCATGGCGAGCGCAACACCTTATTTTCCCTAACCCGAGAGTCATTTGGTTCTACTGCACGGGCGCAACAGTTATAACTAGGGATGACAAAAACCTCGCCTGCTAGAGTGGCTCTGGCTCGGGCTCGGCCTGGAAAAAGGCCGAGACGGGCCAGCTCGAGCTCGGTCACACTGAGTCGAGGCTCGGTCCGAGCCCCACTTTAGGGAGTAGGCTCAAGCCCGGCCCGATCCGTGGCCCAATCGAACCTAAATAATAATAGAAATTTTTTTTTAAAGGAAAGCTGCCTGCGTAGGCAACAGCAAAGGCTGCCTGCTAAGTCTTTATAAAAACAATCGAAAAACCTAAGCCGGCTTGGCTTGACCCGCTAAAGCTCGGGTCGAAAGCTGGGGCCGAGTCTCATTTTTTTTTGTCGGGCTCGGCTCGGGCCCATAAAAGCTTGAGCCGAGCCCAAGCTTTTTTTCGGGCTCGTGCTCGACTCGGCTCGTTGACATAGCTAGTTATAACGGTGCGCGCGCACGGACCTTTTCTGCAGACGAATCTTTAGTTTCCTTTCGAAATTTAAACTCTTTTAGAAACCAAATTGGACTGGATTTTGACCTATTTTTTGGCTCTTATAAATAGAAAATGAGGGCTACACATAGAAAAGACTTCTCTTGCTTCTTCATACATAATAGTATCATCAAATTCATCAAGAACAAGAGGCTAAGTACTATAGTTTGGGAGAGGAGATCAAGCCATATCAAGTAATTGAAGATCAATTACATGAAGATTTTGAAGAATTCAACTTTGGGTTTGAAGCTCAACTTCTTTTGTTTATTTCGTGATCCGGATGAGATTTTTCTATTATTCTTTTTATAATTTATAGATTAACATTCTAAAATAGATCCGTTTTGTATTGGACGAAGATGAACCATATTTGTTAATTGTTTTAATTAAAAACTAGTAGTTTAATTTATTTCTTACGTTTCTTGATTAATTTTGCATATCAATTGCATTATTTAATTGATTGACTACCAATTAGATAATTAATTCCTTGTTGTAATGTTGAAAAATTCACAATAAGTTCAGAACGTGGCAAAGTTAACATATGTGCAATGAATGTTAGGAATAACATTTATCACATGTGCAATTAGATAAATAATCTAAATTTTAATACATTCTAATCATTTGAATTCTGGTTAGGAATATATTCGGATTGTGGTTATGATAGATTTAATTTGTTTTGGAAAAAAAAATTATATATCACAGTTTTATTGATTATCAAGAACGCATGAATTGAACTATAATATATCAAGAATTGAAATAGATAGCAATAGGCGGATTCGATATCTAATACAATCATTATTAAACTGATAAAAAAACACATTTTTACTACTTTCTTAAATTAATTAAACATAACATAAAATCAAACTCCATTTTGTTTACATAATTCGAATCCCATAAAAATTTAGTAATTTTGAATTAAGTTTATTCACCGTGAGACGAAACTCTCAACTCATTAATTCTATTACTTATCAACGATTTCGTACGCTCGCGGTTTTTGCATGAACACCCCCGATTACATAATGCATTATCAACAAAAAATACGGCTCAAACACATGCTAATTATTTAATTAAGACCTAATTTTTGAAATGATAAAACACAATTTCTTAATTTTAAAATTGTATTTTGCAACCACCTTAATGTATTTTATTAAACAAACCCGCTTACTCACGCCATGACATTTTGCACTGTTTCACTATTGGGCCTATTATGCCAAAGCTTAGCCCAATCTAAACCCCGTGTACAACTTTCGCGAAAATCAGGGGGGTTTAAATGTAAATTAAACGAAACCTCAAGAGGTCATTTTACAATTTATCCTTCGTTTCTTGGGCAATTTCCACCACTGCCACTTTCTTCCTTGTCTTGGAACTTTTCGTCGTTCCATTTTCATCTTCGCACTGTAATTCTCGAATAAAAAAGTTATCAAATTCGCCCTGAAGAAAATCTTGGAAAATCGATCTAGATTTAGTTATTTCGGTTCCTTTTTTTATGTTGATTTAAACCATTTCATTTCCATGATCTGAACTAGTAGGCAAATTTTTTCAAGTATAAATTTATAAATATACATTTGTGAATAATCTTCATATAGCTTTGAAAATTGAACACTAGAATTGGGGGTTGGATCGATGGAGTGGGCCACAGTACAGCATTTGGATCTCAGGCATGTGGATCGGAGCTCCAAACTCTTTCAGCCTCACGCTGCAGCATTCCACCCGACGCAAGCTCTTGTTTCCGTCGCTATTGGGACCCACATCATTGGTAAAATTCAATAATTGTTTCCCTTTTCAGCAAAAGAAATGAAGAGATTTCCGTTGGCTCCATATTTAGTTTGATAATGCAATTTATTGAATTTTTTGTGCTGTGTATAGAATTAGATGCATATACTGGATGCAAGATCGCGTCACTGGACATAGGTTCGCCAGTCGTTCGCATGGCTTATAGCCCTACTGTTGGCCATTCAGTGATAGCCATACTCGAGGTCAGTACTCAGACTTGTAATCTGTATTTATTTTTATTTTTCCCCAAGAGTTCATAAAATGTTATGAAAAGGAACACTACGCATTATCTGGGATGTGTGAGTGAAACGAAAGTAAAATATGGCATTAGACCGGATTTTGAGTCCATAAAATACTCGATCACTTTGAATGCATTGCACATGAAACCTCGTGTAATGTAACAGGAGTTGAGACATAGTTATTGAAAATGATTCGTATAGGAACTTTTAGTTGCCTTATATTCAGTTTTCTGTTTGGTTTGCTTGCACAAATTCTGTTCTAGTAGGTCCAATCTGGTGCAGATGATATTTAGCCCCTGTATGGTAGAAATTAAAATCAGATTTTTAGTCGATTTTGATAAAAATTGATGAAATATGTTGTTAAAATTAATTGTTGACTTTGACTTGAGATTTTAATTTAAACCCAACAGGGGCTAAGTGTCTTTTATTGAGACTGTTTTCCAGTTGGATTGCAGGTTACAGTATGTATGTATGACATTTGTGGGAGTATAAGAGGGTCTGAGTTCTGAGACTTTACGGTGGAAAAGGTTGCTTTACTGAAAGAATTGATGTAGAAATTTAGTTGCTCTGATTAAACGAGAGCAACTGCATTGAATCTCCCAGTGATTCTTTTTTGGTCTCCTGTTCATTTTCTTGTTTCTGTTTTGTTTGGAGCAGAGGAGGTTGAGACAGGGTGGGGGCTCTGCAATTGGTTCCTCTTTTTCTATTAGTTTTGTTTGTGTATCAAATAGTAAAATGATATCTTGGTTGATTGGTCTGCTTTGGAATCATTAGCAACGAAGTAAAAGTTGGTTACATTCAATCTTGTTAAATTCCTGAAAATGTTTGAACTTGGGATTTTAGATTTACCTTGTGGACTGCAATTGTGGAATCTGATCAGTATAGTATTTTTGTCATTACAGTAGATAAAATTTGATTGTGGTACATGTAGACATATTTTGACAAAGCTGAAATATTGGCATTGAAATATTTTGCGCAGAAGAAAAAAAGAGAAGAAATAATATAATTCTTGGTAAATTTTTTATTTAGTTTCCTTGCCACGTGGCACAGTTGAATTTTGCCCCACAAAGGAAACTCAACATTATTATGAAGAATCAAAAATGAAAGTTCACAAGATTTGAAAGGTCAGGGTACTATAAGATGATAGTCAAAAAGCTTTCAGCAAATTGCGAGTTGTCACGGTGTTGTGCTTCTATATTCAAAAAGCCTGTGTACAATATCAAAACTTTAATTATATGCTTCCGTATTTCTTTCAAATAGCATTAATTATAATCTTGCTATAAATTCTTTTATTATCTTTCTTAATTGTTCTCTCCCATCAATCCTAGCTGCATTCAGGTTAAAATTAATTGCACATCGCATGTTATTCTGATCTCTTCAATGCATGTGGGTGACGTTCATTGTCTCATATTGTAGGATTGTACAATACGATCTTGTGATTTTGACAGCGAACAAACATGTGTGTTGCATTCACCTGAAAAGAGGATGGAACAAATTTCTACTGACACTGAAGTTCATCTCGCCTTGACTCCTCTTCTACCTGTTGTGTTTTTCGGTTTTCATAAGAAGATGAGCGTGACAGGTTGGGTTTATCTGGTCTGATATCTTTTTATCCTTTTTTTTCAAATGATTCCTTAAATGAGGATATTTGCTTTTTCACTTTTGTGCCCCCTCCCTCCAATAAAACAATTCAAGGCAGTTTGAAAGAGATTTTATCCTGCAAGTGGCATGAAAATCAGCTTGTGACAAAAGCATACTGCCAAACATGTCCATTGAGTTAGTGGTAGTGTGATTGGGAAGAGGCTGTTTATTCCAGTGATTGTGACGGTCTTTTCTCTGTTTTTTCCTCATAGTTACGGTATGGAGAATGTAAGGTGCAAATGGATGTGCACATAATTTCAGAAATTGAAAGTGGTGAGTAGTGATAATAATGATGACTAGTGCCAGTGACACTCCTGAGTTGTATTATGGAAGTGGTGATGTCATAATAATAGTGGATTTTTTGCTAGAATAACATTGAATACCTTGTATAACGTAGTGACATTGCTTAAAGCACCTTGCAAGCTTACTTCGAACAGGTTATCGGCCTGTGAAGTTCCTTTTATTGCATGACTGTAGTTCGTTTAAGCAGTTTTTCCACTGTTAGGTAGTGATGCTACCAGGGGGAGTAAATTCAGCTATTGCATGGTGCTGTCACTGCTGGTATGGGAATAGACACGGACCCTCTTGTTTTATTTGATCAAATGCAAGATCCTTGCTTTACACAATCGAGTCATTTATTAACCATTTCACCTTCTTCTTCTGGGGATTCATTTGATTATGAATTCATTTGCTTTGATTATTATCTCAATTTCAGCTGATATTGAAAGCAGTGTATATTCTTTACGTCTTTTATTTTCTCTCCTCTCATATCTCAAGTTATAGAAAAATGAATAAAAAGGGATAACCACGTTGACAGTGTAGTAGTTATTCTTCACTTCTCTCTGCCTATGTCCCTTCTTGTTTTACAGATCAAAACCCAAATGGTATAACAACTTTACGCTTTTATATGGTCATAATTACTAAATTTATTAGTTTTCATGAGGAGACAGAGAATAGTCTACAAAATCAGCATAGCCTAGTCTCTCGGGAGGTCTATCAGTCTCATTTCTTTCTAAGAAAAAATAGAAAAGTTAAATCAAATTTTTCTCATCTTTGTGCTAGTAAATTATTTCTGTGCTAAGGTTATGAACTTGACCAGTTAATTCTCGGTTGGGCCAGTGGAGAATCATCAGCATAGCTGGGCGGATTTCAAGGAAAAAATCAGCTATAACATGGGCAGTGATAGGAGAATTAAATTCTGAAATGACTGCTACATAGATCATACACCCTAGATGTGTTGGGCCCCTTTTTCTCTTTCCATTGCTGAGCAGTTGCATGTCAGCTTTATTTGGGACCTTAAATTTCAGTGGGAATTAGATCAAGTGCAATATTTGCTTATGCTGTTGCACTCTGGAAATCTAGATGCTGCCGAAGCTGGCTGGATGGTCTGGACCTCGGAAAGGAAGGGATTCTTCATTGCTAATATTATTATAAAGCTCTTCTGGTTAGATAGAAGTGGTGTAACCTTTAAAGCAGCTTGGAACAGTTTTTCCCCCTTGAAGATGCAATATTTTTAATGGACAAATCCAATGAGTCAGCCTCACTTATGATAATTTTCAAAGTGGAGGGAAAAGATTAGATAAAGATTAGATAGATGATGGTATTTTATTAGGTTGGATATGGATTTTGTCAGCCATCTTTTCTTACAATGTGATGATATGAAGGATTTTTGAGGATTTTAGACCATGGTTGATGACTGAAACTGTGGACTCGTACATAGCTGCTTGGCATGGAACAAGTATTTACATGTCCAACTATAGGTTATGAAGAACCTGATATCGACAAATTGGAATGAACAAATAAGTCCTGCTTTGAAGAACAGCGACTTCGTTTAATAGAGTCAAAGATAATAGCCTGCAAAACTTACTTTTGTGGTGTATGGCTGAGGACCTCAAAAGAACTGACCCTTCTGTTAAATTCTTTATTTCTTTTTTGAGCAACCCAGCGGTTCGTCTCCTTTTTGGGGGTGGGAGTGCTTGGTTGTTGGTGTCTGAGTTACTGTTTGCAGTCACAGAAGCTGCACAACTTTTATATGGGCTGCATGCCTACACCTACTTTGAGCCTCGAAATGAAATTATCTAGTTATCAAAATCAAAAAGTACTTCTGTTTTGGTCATTTATATTTCTTTTCTAAGTCTGTAATTTTTTTGCTTGTGTAAAGTTGTTGGGACTGTGGAAGGTGGGAAAGCGCCGACAAAAATTAAGACTGACCTGAAGAAACCCGTTGTCAATCTTGCTTGCCATCCTCGCCTTCCGGCTTTGGTAACATTTTTAAGTTGATGATCTCATCTTCCAAGTTCATATCACCTTTGTTAGTTCTATCTGGCTGTGTGAAAGTAGTGCCTAATGTCCACGCAGCTAATTTTTATCATTCTTTTTGATTCAGTATGTGGCTTACCAAGACGGTTTAATTCGAGCTTACAATATCCATACGTATGCTGTTAACTACACACTACAGCGTAAGATTGGAATAACACTTCTCTATTACTTTATTCTTTATTTCACCTGAGAGAGATGATAGTGTAGCTCCTTTGAACAGATATCTGGCCATTTAAATTGGGAGCCTTTTAATTTATTGATCCTTTTGCAGTTGATAACACGATTAAGCTACTTGGTGCTGGTGCATTTGCATTTCATCCTATGTTGGAATGGATTTTTGTTGGTGATAGACGGGGTACACTTCTTGCATGGGATGTTTCCACCGAGAGACCTTTAATGATTGGAATGTAAGTTACATATGGCTCTATAGTCATTACTGCAGTGTCACACAAACGTTTTTATCTGTTAATTTATTTGTGCTTGTTTCGTAATGCTTTCAAGTTTTATAAGTTGTGGGTCCTACGAAATGTGTGAATAATATGTGGGTAGTAAATTGTGAATCCTACGGAATATTGGGATAAAGCATATGTTTGACTTGCTTAAATTATAATTTAAGCCTTGTCAAACATGTTCTTAGTTACAATTTTACAAACTAGGAGGAAGGATAATACATAAAACTTAATTATTCAAGTCTAATAAATTTTTATGGACTCTATCATTGCTTTACGTGGATTCTTTTGATTCTTAAATTTAATATTTTGCGTCTGTTGTCTACCATTTGCACCTCTTGATATCTCTCCTTTTCCATCATAGCCATTTTGTCTCAATTGTTATTTGTGTACTTCCTTGCTAATTAGGAAAATGTGGATTGAGAATTCTGTAGCCGCACCTGTGGCAAAGCTGAAGGGTGACTTCCATACATGGTCGTGTCCTACTAGTCACTGGAGGATGCCCCTACACAATTTGAATTATGCATCAAGATTATTTTGACTACAGATGCAAAACCATATTAATTTAAGAAGGTTCGTTAACCAGAAAAGAACTTGGGCGACTCTAAGATCTACCAAGTTTGTGAGAACTAGCTCAAACTCCAACCAATATGATCAACATCCAAAGAAAGTTCCTAAGCCTGAACTGGTCTCAACAATAAATAAACTGTTTAAAAACTTCTACAAGGACTTCCATTTCAACACTCTAGCAGACGGGCCAAAATAATTTATAGTGCAGATTACCATCCCAATTACAAACCATTTATCAAATATCGTTTAAGTATATGGTTGGAACAATATCAGGTTCATTTCTACTGATTTAAACTGCAATTGACATGACATTTTTAGGTCTCAATTTTGATTTTTACAATTTCTCTATAAATGAGGACGGCTTGTCCTCCTAAATTGTACACTTAGTCTTTGGAAATAAAATCTCTTTCTTCAAATAGAAAAGGAAAACAAATGTTCATATAATACTATAAGTAAAGGGTGTGCTTGGATTGGATTGGTTTGGTTTTCTAATCGAACTCTTAGTAGCTTAGATACAGGGTTTAGCCTTTTAATATTGCAGGTTATGGTCTATCCGTTTGGATTATCCCCAAAAATGGAGTCTCAACTACTTAATAGTTTCTTGTTCTAATATTGCCTGCCATGTTGATCAGATTTTTAGCATGTTGGGCTACGCTTTAAAGGTGCTTAAAAGCATTTTTTTTTTTTTTTTTGAAGTATGAAGCGTCATCTTTATGTGCTCCTAGAGAGAGGACCCATTTTAGAAGTTCATTAGAAAATGTTGCGACTTTGATAGTTATGTGAGATTTTTAATTATGATACGTTACCCTTCTCCAACTGATCTACCTTCTCCTTCTTACTTGCCTTCTATTACATGGCAATTCACATGCTTATGTTTAGAGAATTTGATATTTTTGCAAAAATCAACAAGTAGATAAAATGAACATGGTCCATTGGTGATAATAGTTTTAGGAGCATTTTAGAGCTTCAAAAAATATAACGACAGATTTTATGAGTCCTTGCTTCTGAAAAATATAGGAAATTTTATACTGGACAATTACTTTGAGGTTAGTAACCAGTTTTTGTAATTTCTCCGGCTTTGTCTTCGTCATTTTATCATTCTCATTTTCTTTGCTTTAGTTGTTCTTGAATCATGACATTCAAATTTATATGCCATTCCAGTACACAGGTAGGTTCTCAACCAATAATTTCAGTTGCTTGGCTCCCAATGTTGCGGTTGCTGGTCACCTTGTCCAAAGATGGAAGTATTCAAGTATGGAAAACGCGAGTAACAGTGAATCCTAATAGACCTCCAATGCAAGCAAACTTTTTTGAGCCTGCTGGTTAGTTAAGCAATCTACTTTTCTGCACATGAAGAATGGTAAATTTGGTCACCGTGTCAGTGATGCAAATTTAGTTGTTTATCTCTAGTATATTATGCTTTAAGGGGCCATTAGGTTTCGAAAACAACTTATCCTTATATTTTGTTAAGTAATGATCGAGGTTGCACTAAAGCAATTCTAGGATAGGTTTTGCATCTTTTACACAAGTGCTTCCTAATTCATAATTTCTTGATGAAGGGTAGTTTGATATGATGTAATTGAAAAGGGGGATAAATTTGATACGACTAGAATGAAAAGGGCAAATCTGGTACATAATTATTAATTTTTGTTATCCCTATTTCTGCAAAAGCGATTGTTGATATCTTGAAATGTGATAATGGTATTTTTCGGTAGGGAAAAAAAATGCTTATGTTGGTATGGACAATACTCAAACCCCATAAAACAATCTATATTTACAAACTCTACCCAAAAATACTTGGTAGCTTATAATTTTCTTCATATCTTATAGTGCTCTATTATTTCTTTTAGCAACACTATTTTGTTGAGGGTTCTTGATGCTGATTTAGTACATCTGTATCTTTGATCATCATAGAACTCACGAGTTTTCGTTTATTTAATTCCTTTGTTCGTTTACTGCGTCAAAAACTCTGAACATTCTTTTCTCATTGAGTTCCTTTGTGCATTTACTGCTTTTTTGCAGCCTTTCTTTTGCCTTTTTCTGTCATATATACATTTTCTGATACTGCTTATACCCTTTGCAGCAATTGAATCCATTGACATCCCTCGCATTCTTTCTCAGCAAGGGGGAGAAGCAGTTTATCCACTTCCCCGAATTAAGGCTTTAGAAGTACACCGAAAGTTGAATCTAGCAGCATTACTCTTTGCAGTAAGTATCATCGATTTCATCAAAGATAACTTATATGTGTCCAACTTAAAGATGATATATACATTCTCTTTGATATAGGGCATGAGTGGTGGAGACAATCGGAAGAATAGAGCTGCATACACTAGAGAGGGACGGAAACAACTCTTCGCTGTTCTGCAAAGTGCCAGGGGATCTTCAGGTGACTGTCTTAGAATTGTCTATTTGATCGAGCATATTCTCTGAGGAGGTTCTCGCCGCCTTGGCATAATGAGTGTCACTTGTATGAGTTGTATCTGGAATCAATTTCGTTGCATCAGTTTAACAAATTTTAATTTTCTTTTTCTTACTTCTTTTCGAGAGACTTGTTGAGGAGTTATTTCACTTGAAGTGTTTTTTTTTTTTAAGAATATTATGGTAGGGGGTGATAGTTTTGCAGTTCATGTTTGTCCAAATGTATGGAGGGCTAGTTGATGTCAGACAAAGACAAACCTGTTTACTAAATGGGTCAGATTACCTGGATATTAACACAATTTAGTACAGAACAGGTCAATATACCACGAGGTCAACGCTTTTTCCATTATGTGTTTTGGGCCGACGCAAACTGTTGGATCAACAACATGCTTTCTGACCTGCTATTTCAGTTAGTTTTTCGCCTTACCAGATGCAATGAGCCAAATACCTCTGTTCATTGGGTTGATTGGTGTATTTACAGGAGCCAGGATTTACAGGATCTGTTAGTGGACATGCATAGTAACTCATGTCCAGAGAGTAGCATGCCGCAATTTGAGACAAAAACAAATGCAATTTTGTTCGCACAAATTGATTATCCTTTTCCTGATACTAACCCATCTTTCCCCAAAGCAAGACATACATGGGAACAATATGTTCAATCTTATTATCTCTGTGGTTTTTTATTTTTTTTTGGCTAACCATGAGTTCTGTGCAGCATCTGTATTGAAGGAAAAACTCTCATCCCTTGGTTCATCTGGCATATTAGCTGACCACCAACTTCAGGCACAACTTCAAGAGCATCATTTGAAAGGGTGAGTTCAGGAGCTACTATGTTATTTTCTTACTTGACTAACAAAAGTTACAAAATTGATAGGATTTCATAATGTAAAAGAGTATTGATTACTATTAGTACTTACAGAGTGGAATGCATTGATACTACGCATATGTATTACTTTTGACCCCCTCATAGTTAATCTTCGTGGCTGTTTCTTGATAATGAGTAATGGACTAGTTCATCGGATTGAAATGGGTTTGTGCATAGGGCTTGTTCTCTCCAGCAATGACAGAAATCCATGGCTAACTAGTTTTGAGTTGCAGGAATAGTTGGAGGGCTACTCTGAGCAAAATTTACTGGAGGAACAAACTGTGTAGCTCCATAACATCTTGACTTACCTAAATCATACCCAATCTTAACGTTGTTGATTTGTTTGGCAAAACGAGGGATTTTTATTGAACCTAACTCATAAGAAAGATAATCATCTATTTACTCCATGATCTCTCTGAACTTTCAGGACATGTATTTTATGTTCTTACTCAAGTATAAATTTACCAATATAATTGGCTGCACAAAGGGTTCTCATTTATATCTTTATCTTATCTTTATAAAACTATGTAAGATTTGACACCTAACAGCTGAACCTGCCGTTGAAATTAGAGCTGAATTCCACTGGGTGATCTGTGACATCTTGAAATTAGTTTTTGTCTTGTTGAATATTTTCTAGAGATGGTTTGTCATAAGAAATAATAATAATAGTGGTTGTGGTTATGGACGCGCAACACAACCCTTGAAACTACGCATTGACATGATAGCTGAATATGATTGGATGATCACTGATCTATAGTAGCTTGATATTTTTAAGAAACTGTTCCATTGTGTGCTCGTATTCTCACTCTAGTTATCAGTTTGTTTTTATAGAAGATAAACCTCCTATTATCTTATGTTGAAAGCTGTACCTCCATCCCTCATTGAAGAGTTATAAATAGTCAAGAGTTCACTACGAATTTAGCATCAGTTGCTAGAAATGATGCATAACTCGTCTCATGCATTTCTTTCTATGCTTACATTTATTTATCTCGTAACTATCTTCTTTTGTGAAGTATGAAATTGTTTTAAAGACATTTTACATTATTTTCTCCTTTAGGAAATTGTGCATTCACGTGTGACTACTTATGAATGTCTGTAGGAAGGAAATGGTTCTCGCTAATTGTTTTGTTTTCATGTCAGCCAAAATCAGCTTACAATCTCAGACATAGCAAGGAAGGCTTTTCTTTACAGTGTATGTGAATTCCTGATCTAACCCATTAATTCTTCTCTCACGTATCTTATTTCATTAGTTGGTACGAACTGCCTTTCAGTTAATGAGTTTTTAAAGTTATGAATGGTGGAAATTTCGGTAAAATGTTTCTAGTATCTGTGGAGTAGTTGTTAGAGATGTATATGTTTTTTCCATATCAAGATCAGTGTATTAATAAAGCTAGGGCATGATGACATATGTTTACCAGATGGGGTTTAAGGCTGTGACTTTTGAAGTGTTTTTTTTTTGAATCACAGTATATTTCACTACAAATATAAAATATAATACCTGAATTGAGGAAAGAGATGAAGAGAAAAAAGTAATGTTGTGGGATATAGACATTTAACCATTGGGTTAAAAACCTAGTTGGTCTTTGAACTTAATGTGTTGCTCGCAAGGAGATTTGTGTGGCTGTTAATTGTCTCCTCTTTCTCGTCCACCTTTAGCAAGAAAGTCCTTGAAATTTTAATGATGCTCGCAGAAGTTCCCAAACATTTAATTGTATAAATTTTGTCATTCAACTTTGGATGGTTTACCTGTTAGTCACTAAAATTGATTTCATCCATTTAAACCAACGGCGATGGCAAGTTGGAAAGCTGTAGTTCGATTCTGCCCTTCTAAAAGGATATCTATAACAAGCTTGGAATGTCGAGTGAGACAGAAATGAGGGAAGCTACATAAAACTTGGATATATCGAACAGACGGTCAATTTTTCAGACCACCACATCTCCAATAATTAAATATATGATGATTGGACTTCACTGGTCGTGGAGTATGTTCCCAACTTCACTCTTACCTCCACTGATACCATTATTGGGCATTATGTGGGCTTGAAGCTTCATGCGCTCTAACTTATTTTCCATTTCATCAGCTTTTGAGGGTTTAAGGTCGTCCTTTTAGCCCTAGATAAGAGGGTACTGGTTATCCTACTATTTTGTCTAAACTCCTTTACTGATTTGTTACTTATCAACTCCATTACCAACTAAACCCATTTTAAAGAGGAAAACTTTTATTGCCCTAGCACCTATATATGTTCATATATACATGTACTGAATAAGTCCTACTTTATAAACTAGGTCAGGATCGTCGTAGTTGACCTAGGGTCCAAAGCTTGTTGGGTATTTCGTCAGGTGGTGGTGGTGGTTGTTGGGTATCAAGGAAAATGAAATCAATT
>CAIGRL010187612.1:0-12628 GCA_903798325.1 Fraxinus xanthoxyloides | reverse complement strand
ATTAAAATGATAATAAATCCGACATTTAAAAATATAGTCGAGATCGATTTCATTTTAAATATGGCTAGACGAACATACTTTTAAAAATTGGAGTTAAACTTAGCGACACATTTTTCAAGAAAAATGATTTTACTTTATTTAAATTCCTGGTCGCTACATAGATGCACATAAAGAGGGAAGAACTGCAGCAACTAAAGCAAAAAAGAAAAGAAAAGAAAGAGAAAAGAAAAGAAGAAGAAAGAGAGAGAGAGAGAGAGAGAGAAAATGAGTGCAACAGAGAAAGAAAGAAGAAAAAAAGGAAAGAAAGAGACAGGAAAAGAAAAGTAAAAACAAAAGAAGAAGGACAAACACCATAAATTTTCACGTTTACTCAATTTTTGATGATATCTTTCCACTTTTGCGCGTTTTTATTTTTATAATATGAATAACTAATTATTATATTAGGAAAAATATTAGTTGACTTGTGATCCTTCATTTTTCTTATAACTAGTGTTTCATTTAACTAAAATTGGTTCACATAGAGATATGAAATTGAATTAGTTAAATAGGCTCAATGAGAATACGAGAGGGGTAAATTGAATACAATAGAAGAATTTGGTCGAACACTACATTAGGTTATGAATCTTGAATTAAGAATAAATGTGATCAATAGATGAAATTGTTATGCCCTAATATTTATCACATATTTGTTTCTTCAATTATCTGTTATTTGCAATCCTTTTATATTTTCAATTAGTTGAAAATAGTTAGGCAAAATAATCACATTCACAATAAATATATACTTGTTTTTGTCAAAAAGGATTTAGAAAAAGTATATTAAGATCTAAAGTATAATCTTCGTGATAATGATAATCCGGACTCAAAGGTCCACTATATTACTTGTTACGATATCGTACACTTGCAATATGAAAAATGTAACAAGTTTCGAGCGCCGCTGTCGGGGACTATTTATTTTTAGTCTTAATTTATTTTATTTTTATTTGTTATTTGATTTGATTTGATTTTAATTTATTTTCTTTAAAAACAATAAAAAAAGGAAGTGTTTGTTGTATACTTCGTACCCAAGGTGACGATCTTAAACCGTTTGACTTTCGGAAGTAGAACGTACTTTCAGACGAAGACGCAAGGAACACAAATAGAAACAACATCAAATGGCCGGCGATCAAAATATTTATATTCCTATTCAGCCAATTGGACAAGTGGCTGCAAGAATAGCGGTGCTACCGGATCAACAGCGGAAGTGAAAGGAAATAAACGAAGGAAACTTGCCAGTTGCAATGTTTTTAATGCCAATAGTCGCACACGAATGCTCTAATATTGTGTATCCAGATTTTGGGGCTAAATAATTTTCAAATAAGGGCAAAGTGGATCAATTTGATGAGCAACGCTCTCCAATTCTATGGGTTACCTCATGCAAATCCGAACACATATATCTCCAGATTTCTCAGAAATTTTCAGAAATTGTCAGAACTTCCATACTCCGGGGTTTAATGAAGGCACTATTAAGTTGCGACTATTTTCATATACATCGAGAGATTCTGCATTAGAGTGGTTAGATGCCGAACCTCATGGAAGCATTACCATATGGGAAGAACAGACCAGAAAATTCTGCAATAAATTCTTCCCACAGGCGAAAGTAGCTAAAATTATATTGGAAATTCAAACTTTCCAACAGAAAGATCGAGAGAGCTATCATAAAGCATGCAACGGATTCAAAGATCTAATGCAAAATTGTCCAAATCATGGAATCACAATTGGTAATCAAGTACATAACTTTTACAACAAACTCTCACAACTGTCAAAATCTCAAGTGGGTTCCTCTGAGGTTAGATTGATCATAGAAAAATAAGTACAACAAACATTAGATTTATTTGAGCTAATTGCCACTACACATTCAATGTTTTAATCAGAAAGAGTGGTACCACCGAGAGCATTTAGGATGTATGAATTAGGTAGTACAACATCTACAAATGCGCATATAGCAACTTTGACAAAGCATGTAGAGCTATTGGTGAAATCACAAAGGAGAGAAGCATATGTAGTGATGGGTGGTCCATCATATGAAAATTGTGGAGCTAACCACTTGATAGATAATTGTATGTCTATGGGCTTTCCCAATGAACTTCATTCAGAATGGTTCGCGCAATTTTAACCCCATATTCACAAACATATAACCCAAGATGGAGACAACACCCAAACTTTAGATTGTTAGATAATTAGCAAGGGAATGGTTCAAATAATGCCCAACAAGAGAACAAA
The DNA here is from genome assembly GCA_903798325.1 of Fraxinus xanthoxyloides. Classification (NCBI taxonomy): domain Eukaryota; kingdom Viridiplantae; phylum Streptophyta; class Magnoliopsida; order Lamiales; family Oleaceae; genus Fraxinus; species Fraxinus xanthoxyloides. Next base: position 10,369 of record CAIGRL010187612.1, on the reverse strand, counting down.
TCAAGTTTGGGGAGAGATATTTCATCAATATATACAGAAAATAGATAAAGTATTCCAATAAATTGATACTAATTTCCAAATCAGCAAGCATCTATCAAGAAGTTGGAGGCACAGATTAGTCACATAGCCGAACAACTTGCAGAACATCTACATGGAGTATTACCAAGCAATACAATGATAAATCAAAGCATTTGTACCTCATTGTACCTCCACTTTCATTCTCCCAAAGACTTCGAAAGAAGTCAATGGAGGAAAATATTCCTACTATAACTAGAAGAAATGGGGTACAATTACCAGAAATTACTGTGAAACAACCATAACTAAAAGATGACCAGGAATATGCTAATGAAACTACGATGGAGGAAAAATTTGCACCCGCGTCAATTGGGAATAAAGAAAGTATAGAAGCATCCACTGCCAAGGCACCAAGTCTAGTTAAAGTTTACCTGCCTCCCATTCATTTTCCTCAAAAGCTCAAGAAGAATAAACAAAACACAAAATTTGAAAATTTCCTTGATGTTCTCAAGAAGCTCCAGACTAATATTCCGTTGATTGATGTGATATTACAAATTCCAAGCTCACAAATTTTTTGAAAGAGATGTTGACAAAGAAAAGAAAGCTTACGGAGTTTGAAATTGTGTCATTAATGGAGGAAAGTAGTGCAATAGTGCAAAACAAATTGCCTCCCAAGTTAAAAGATCTAGAGAGTTTTACTTTGCCTATTTCAATTGGAAACTCTTGTACTATTAATGCATTGTGTGACACGGGAGCTAGTATAAATCTAATTTCATATTCTGTTTACAGGAGATTGGGATTGGGTGAAGTCAAATCAACATCAATAAAGCTACAACTAGCTGATACAACAATTTCAAAGTCACGTGGCCAAGTTGAGGACGTGCTCATAAAAGCAGAAAATTTAATATTGTCGATGGACTTCATTGTGCTAGACATACCAGAAGAGTGAGACATGCCAATTATATGGGGGCCGCCATTCTTAGCAACAGGTCGAACTTTAATTGACATGGAGAAGGGTGAGCTAATATTGAGGGTAGAGGACAAGCAAGAGATATTTAATATTTATACCTCACTTGAGAAACCTTCCAAAAAGCTGTAGAATTAACAAAGAAGAACCACCTGATCAATGTAGCTGTCAGAATAGACAATCAAACTTTGGTGGACTTTTTGGCGATGATGAAAAGGGAAATATCAAAATATAGAGAGCAAAAAAAAGAGTGCACAAAAGAAAATTGCACAAAGTGTAATGATGACATAACTTGGTTCGAACCACCATGATCAAACATGGCACAAAGTCCTAATGATGTTAAAAAGCGCTTCTTGGGAGGCAACTCAAGTTTTTGTCCTTTTTATTTATTCTGTTTTTGAGCTTTAGAATAGTTTAAGTTTATTTGTGACTCGTCATTCATACCCTATTTTTCCTTATATCTTCGATATGTTAGTTGATTTATTAAATGTTAGAGTTAAGTAACACTTGTTCCAATTATTTGATCTTAATGCTTTATTCGATTTTTTTAGGAACATGACTTCTTGGAACATTTAAACCAATATTTGTCAAGGACACATGAGCGATAGGAAAGCTAGCCATTGAATTACAAGCCATGTCAGGGGAGTCTTTTCTTCATTTTATTTCCCACTTCTTTATATGTAGATTTAGGATTAAAGACATTGGGGACAATGTCTAGCTTACGTTTGGGAGTGGAAAACATAAGTTTTCATTTTTTATGTGTTTTTGTGTGCTTTTATTGCATTACTAAAAACATCAATTTTTTTCTTTTTTTTGTTTGTGTGACTTAGTTAGTCTAGCTTGCAATGATGAATATATTGAATCATGAATTGATCTATGAATAGTAAATAAATTGCATGCTTAGATTAATTTTTGCTTATCATGTGAAATTTGATATATATATTGAGCACATAAATTAAGTTAAGCATTATGTAGGAATTAGTTGATTTCATAATTGAATAGGTTGAAATAATGGACAATAGATGTTAAACCCAAAATCACTAAATTTCACATTCTTGAACCAAATTTAGAATAGTTAAGGGGGATTTACTGTTGTAGGAAGATGTTGAAATAATTAGGGATTTCATGTGTGATATTAAAAATCTTGTGTGGACTGTATAAGATCAATAGGATGCAATTTGGTGAAAATCTCAAGTTAGAGGTCGTTTTGCTTGAAATGATGTTAAATGAGGGACATTACACTAATCAAGGTATAAAAAATATTTTATTAGAAAATTTCTCTTCGTAGCATTTATGACCCGAGTAATTAAGCCTGCAAGGGTCCTTTACATGTGTTTAAGAAAATTTGAATTTTGATAAGAAATTGTTAGCCTTGTTAAGTCCTATAGATTGAACCAATCAAACTTAATGGAGACTCCTTGTTTATTGAAATGTTGTACTGCAGTTGGTGAAATTTACCAGATTAGAGAGGTGAAGATAGTAAAAAATCTAACCTTAATTCACACACTAGAAACGAGCGAAAAGAATAAGTTTGAGGGTGTGTGAATCTTACAAGTGATGATAGAACACATTTGACCATTGAGGGTCAGGAATTGATTCAACTTATGAATTCATAATTCTATACTTAGCTCTTGACAAACACACACACGTCGATTTACATTGGAAAAGTGGATTTTAATTTATGAATTGTGATTTTAAAGCTGTGCATAGATTTGATATTATGATTCGATCCCGAGATAAAAATCTAAGTTAGCTAGCTAAATTTTATTACTTTACTAGATTGATTGGCCTCCGATTAGGTAATTAGCATTGCTTCTTTGTGTGCTTGTTAAGTTTTAATTTTGTTCGAGGAAAAACAAAGATTCAAGTTTGAGGTGTAATAAATGTATTTTGTTCACTTATTTATGGCCATAAATCATGATATTTTATTATCTTTTGGATTAAATTCTATATAGTTTATGTTAAATTATGTTTTGTAGTAAACCTTTATATTTAATGAAGAATTGGAGAAAAAATTGCAAAAGTGGCAAAAAATGGTAAAATTCAAAGATGAATTCATAGAAGAGAAAATAATATATTAAATAAGCCTCAATGGACTTGCATTAGAACTCTAGAGGCTAAAGCAAAGACGTAGAAAATAAAAGAAGAAGAAAAAGGAGAGAGAAAACAGATGCAACATAGAAAGAAAGAAGAACAAAAAGGAAAGAAAGAGAAAAGAAGAAAGGGAAGGCAAACACTAGAAAACTTCACATTTTGTCAATTTTTGGTGATATCTTTCCACATTTGTGCGTTTTTATTTCTACAATATGAATAACTAATTTTTATATTAGGGAAAATAATTTAGTCGATTTGTGACCCTTCAGTTTTTTTTATTCAAGACTTATGTGATTTATTTATTTATGTGTTGATTTTATTATGAGTTTAATAAATTAAATTACTTGATCAATAATTTGATGATTAAATGAGTTTCTTACGAATCGAGGGATGTATTTGAGATTTAGACCATATAATAAAACCCGATAAATCAGTATAACGTGTAGAGATACATATACTAATTATTGCGATCATAATATGAATTCTTATAACTAGTATTTCGTTGAACTAAAATTGATTCACATAGAGATATGAAATTGAAATAGTTAAATAGGCTCAACGAAAACTCGAGAGAAGAAACTTGAATACAATAGAAGAATTTAATTGAACATTACATTAGGTTATGAATCTTTAATTAATAACAAATGTGATTAATAAATGAAATTATTATGCCCTAATATTCATAACATATTTGTTTCTTCAATTATTCGTCGTTTTCAATCTTTTTATATTTTCAATTAGAATAGTTAGGCAAAATAATCACAATCATCATCAATATACTTGCTTTTGTCAAATAGGAGTTAGAAAAAGTATAGTAAGACCTAAAGTATAGTCTTTGTGGGAACGAGAATCCGAACTCAAAGGTCTACTATATTACTTGTTACGATATCGTACACTTGCGATATAAACAAAACAATAAAGTGTCTTGCTGTTCTATTTTGATAAGATGCAACCTAAGGACAGTATGCTCACGTACTTCTTCTAGGAGGTCGAGATGCTCAGTTGTGTGTTTATCGAACTGATGCTCAAGTCATCTGAGGCTAGGTATGCCAACTTCAACTGGAAGCCTAAACACCAAATGCTAACATAAAAGGGGTCTCATCTATTTTAGTCTTATGAGATGTTATGTATGTCCAAAGTATAGAAGGTAGATCATCTTACTAAACATCGCTAGCAGCCCCAATCTTTGTTCGAAGGTCTTGTAAAATTTAGTTTGTTACCTCGAAAAGGCTATTGCTCTGAGGATGTAAAACTGATGTCAAATAATGGTTAATCTTGAGGTTGGTGCAAATTTTTTTGAATAGTGAATTATAAAATTGTCTACCATTGTCGGTTATAAAGACCTTGAGTATCCCAAACCTACATATAATGAACTTCCAAATAAATGACCTTAGCACGAGTTTTGAAATTGTTGCCAAGGGCTTTGCCTCTATCCACTTAGTAAAATATTCCACTACTACAACGACAAACTTCAATTGACCTTTAGTCACTTGGAATGAGCCGAAGATATCTACACACCATTGTTTAAAAGGTGCTGAACAGTGGATCCATGTTAGGTCCTTGGCGAGAGAATTGATTATGTTGCCAAACCTTAGGCACTAGTCGCATTTCTTAACATATTCCGAAGCGTTTTTCTTCATGGTAGTCTAGTGTTACTCATATCTTATAAGTTTGAAGGTTAGGGCTCGAGCTCCTTGATGATTCCCACATGTCCCTTCATGAACTTCAGCTAGCGTTTAGGATATTTCTAAAGGTCTATTGCACCTAAGATATGGAAGTGTTAAGCTCCTACGAAATAGGACTCCTTTGATCATGCAATACCTTGGTGCCCCAAATAGGATACTCTTTGCTACTCATGGTTCTTTTGGTAAATTTCCATGAGTTATGAAGTCAATTATTAGGTCCATCCATGAGGGCTCATGATCAATGTCCATGATGCCGGGTGTTTGACTTATACTTTGTTCCATAAAAAATCTGATGTAAATTGTTCTGTCAAGTTCATTAACTCCCATGAAGACAGGTCTAGACAAGGCATCGACCTTTCAGTTGTCGGTTCGAGAATCTTCATTATTTTACAACTCTTGAAAATCTTTGAAGTTCATGAACTTTTAGGCAATACAAGCACCATCTTCTCGTCTTTTCTTTCAAATGTAAGTTCAACGTAACGAACTACAAGTTGTGAATTGTAGAAAATTTTTATATGTTCTAGTTCAAGGTTGTTGGCTAGAGCAATGACGGCTGCCTCATACTCCACCTTATTGTTGGGCTTCAAATTCAAATTTGAGTATATACTGATTTTTTGTGAGCTTGTCTGAGCTGATAATTATGACCCCTACACCTGAGCTTGAGGATTTTGATGCTCCATCTATAAATATCTCCCAAGTATTCATGACTGTAATCGAGTTATCTCCCTAGCCCTAAGGCCTTGGGGAGAGTTTTCCTATGAAATTAGCTAAGACCCCATGCCTTAATAGAAGGTTGGGGTTTGAACTCTATATAAAACTCACAAAGTTTAATTGCCTACTTTAACAATCTTAGTAAGACATCATGTATATCTGGTCTTTGTATTGAGCGATACTTTGCTTACAAGTAGATGGATTGTTGAGTTTTGTTAGCCTATTTCACCAATGCACAACTTACTACATTTTGAGAAATGGCTAAGTACAAAAACAAAGTATCTCCGAGCTCTGGTTTTGTGAGAATTGGTGGAGTTGTCAGTGTTCATTTAAGCTCTTGGAAAGCATTTTCACATTCCTCATTCTAATTGAAGTTTTGATTACGCCTAAGAACTTTGAAAAAAGAGGAACACCTGTCTTCTACACGAGACCTGAATTGTTCAAGGTGATGACCCTACATGTTAGTTTTTGTACCTCTTTCTTGCTCATAGGTGATTCTATTGATGTTAAGGCCTATATCTTGTTTGGATTGGCCTCGATCCCTCTGTGCCTGATCATGAAACCCAATAACTTACCCATGGCTACTACAAAGGCACACTTCGTAGGGTTTAATTTCATATTATATTTTCGAAGGGTGGTGAATACCTACATGTGGTCAGCAATATGTTGGTCCACCTCCACCTATTTGTCTTGACTACCATGTTGTCAACATAGGCATCAATATTTCTTCCAATCAAATTAGAAATACTTTGTTAATGAGCATTTGATATGTTGTCCCTACATTCTTCAAACGAAACAGCATGGCCTTGACACAATTTATGGGAAATTCGCCATGAAAGATGTCTTTTCTCGATGATGGCAGCCAGAAAATGTATTGATGAAGCTGTATAATTTATTGCCTGATGTGCTATCCATGAGGTTTTCAATCCGAGGTAAAGGATAGCTATCCTTAGGGCATGCTTTGTTAAGATATGTGAAGTCAGTAAAAATTCTCCATCTACCCACTGGCCTTCTTCATGAGAACAACATTGGCGAGCCAGTTAGGGTACCAACTTCCTGAATAAATAGAGCATTGATAAATTACCAATTCCCTCTCGTATGATATCTTAGACATTCCATGAAACCGTAGCTTCCTTTGTTTAATTAGCTTAAACCTCTGGGATAGTATTGAGCTTGTGGACTGTAACCTAGGGATCTATCCCAAGCACATCCTCAAACCTTCTATGCAAATACATCAATGTTGTAAGACAAGCAGCTTTTAAGTTCAGCCATAAGATTGACGTCAATATCCCAACCGCCACTTTATTACCATGCTTGAGCTCGACCTCTATCAATTCTTCAACAAGGCAAGTCTTTCTCATTCTTTGAGCTTGGGTTTAGATATTAAGACCTGCATGACTTTAGTGCTCATTCCCTGAACACTATTAATATAACATTGTCTAGGAACTATCTGGTCTCTAGGCACAACCCCTACACCATTATTTTTAGGAAAATTCATAACGAAGTGGAAAGTGAAAACAATAGCTTTGATCTTACTTAGTAGAGGTCTCACAAGAATGGTGTTGTAAGCCATCAAGCACGAACTACCTAGAAAGATGTGATTTTTGTCACATGTCTCTGATCTAAACCCAAAGTGGGAGAAAGCTCGACGACTTCTTCTGGATGATTGTTCCACCCTCTAATCCTTAAATAGGGGTTTTAAATGTTTTGTGCTATTCGATTGGAATTTCCATCCTAGTGAAGGCCTCATAAGATAGTATGTTGACTACACTTCTATTGTCGATCGAAATCATTTTCACTTGAAAATCAGTTACAATGGCTGATATAACTAAGGCATCATCATGAGGAGATGCCATTCCTTCTAAGTTTGTGACCCAAATGTGATGTCTTCAATGTTACCATGAGCTTTCTTTTAAGTTAATGTGTATTGTTGGGATATTGTTTATATCCAATGTTTGAGTCTCCTCCCGATGATAATGTTAATCCCTACTATAACCTAACCATTGTCCCTTCCTCCGAGAGCCTTTACTTTGTCACAATCATTCTTTAGGTGTTTGTCATGACTAACACAAGCATCTAGAAATCCTCTTTTGACTGAAGCCTCAATCTCTCGTTGCAGGGCTTCTAATTGTCCATGGTAAGCCCATGTTCATGATAATAACCATAATACTTGCATTTGTCTCAGGCATTATAAAAGAATTAAATCCTTGAAGGCCATTGAAACTCCTTCATCGCCTTGATTTCCATAAGAATGTTAGATCTAGAAGTGTTGAACTTGGAGAATGATGTTGAAAGCACATCTTGTCTCTGCTTATTTTGAGGAGTTTCTGGTTGGGATTTGCATCGTGCTATCTTTTATGTTCAGTCCTTTTTAGAGATCGGGTTAATTCTCTGTAGATTCAATGTGTTCTCTATGTTAATGTATTTTTCACCTCGAGTGAGAAGCTCAGTCACTGATTTTAGTGAAAATTTTGACAAGAACATTTTGAATGAGTCACATCTTATGGCATATGTGAGGATGGAGATAGTTGTTGTGATATATAGGTCGGGTATCTGAAGCCTTTCATTATCGAACCTAGTCTTAAAATCGCACAGGGATTCATTTTGTCCTCGGCAAAGCTGCATGAGTAAAGCGATAATTTTCCTAATGTGTTTACTACTTGCGATGAAGATGGTCATTACAATAGCCCAACAATAGAATTTTTGTACAAATTATGTTGAAAAAAGTCATCTTCTTCAAGCACAACTGGTGCTCAACAAATAAGTTTCTTAGATACATTTTATCAAACACCACAAGCTCAACAAAGTCATGACAATTTAAACAACAACGAGGACTTGCAGTTCAATCCCTTTGGATCAGAAGATATCATGCCAAGGTTTCTCTTCACTATAGAAGAAGAAACCAGAGAAGATTTGGAATCTGAAAATGGAAGATCTAGTTTTGACATCAGTAGGAAAAAAACAAGAAGTAAAAGTTCGAGTGATTTACTTCACAATATTGCTGATACTCCATTCTTGACTCCTATTGCTTCACCCCCATAAAAGCTATCCTTGTGCTGACTTCGATTGTTAGGTTAGTGGGCTCACGACTGATGGCTGATTGAACGGTTGCTGGACGAATGGAAGGTGGTAATTTGGGAGAGAACGGTGTTCATTGGCGGACAGGGCATGAAGAAATCGAAGGAAGGAGAAGAACTACACCTCGTGTTTTGTAATGAGCGTGAGAAAGGAAAGGAAAATAAAAGAAGGGAAAATAAAACGTCCGCATTTACGGTGTTCATTTGCACGCCGTAAAAAATCATATTTTTTTACAATTTATGGCATGCACATAACGAACACCATAAATAGTGTAAGTAATTGATCATTTACGGTGTGCAAAGAATGTACGCCATAAATACTTTATGCAATTGATCATTTACTGCACGCATTTAAGGTGCGTCGTCTATTTTTATGACAAGCGTCAATTGTACGCCGTAAACATACGTCGTGAAAAGCTATTTTTGCTGTAGTGATTGTATATCACATTAGTAGTTCGGTTTAGCCCGTGTTAGACAACCATTCTTTCAAAACTATTTTTTTTCATACTCATTTTCAATTACATATTCTTACGATAAAATATTTTTCAAGTAAATCCAAAATTTTACATACTTATCAGAAAATACTGTTCAAAGACTCATTCTCTTCAAAAATGGCTGTCAAATAGGGGCTTAATAATTCATGAATAGGAGCTTTATTCAAAACAATGTAAACTATAAAGAGAGGATAAAGTTTACAAAATATCCATGTCCTAATAAACGAGAAACATAAATCAAATTCCACTTTATCTATAAAATATAATAGAAGTCTTTCAAATTAGATATCTACCACTACTAAAATAGAGATAAACATTTCGTACTACTGAAGATGAAACTACTAATCATGTGTCGGTGGTAATTGGAAATTCCCCTCTACGGAGACTATCGTTTTCTTATAAAACTTGTATAAAAATGCAAATTTAATTTCTAGTTCCAGAGTTTAGACTCAAGTATTTGGTAGAATCAACAACTAAGTAAGACTCGGTGGAAACAAAACTTACTACCTCCAAATTTCATGATCTGAGGTAGATGAAATCCTTCTTAAGGTCTCATTTTATATGGCAGTTGAAGTACTTGGCTTTTGGCTTCTTCACAATGGCAACCGGCACTTTAATGGATTAATACGCTGCAAAAATATCCTTCTATTTTTTGAGACTCAACTTCAAGTTTAGTCTGTAATAGTCCATCACAACAGGTGTGAACAAATTGTTGGGAACCTACTTAAGCATGCGTAGCGGAAGTAAAGCTATTTCAATTCCCAAACAAGGATCTACAATGTGTTTAGATAGAACCTGTGTTTAGATTAATACCATTTGATAAATTTGCAAACTCCTTTGCTGATTCACGAACTCCATTGATCAGATCTGCAATTCAAGCTATCCACGAACTCCATTGATCAGATCTATAATCAAAGCTGTCCAATTGTCCAGCCTCCAATGGTGATCCACACAGAGAACAAGAATGACGGCTAGGGTTTTCTTTTCTCGTGCTAGCAAGAATAATTATAATAATGTCTTGTGTTTTCCAAAATCTAACAACATATTAATATAAGTTTAAGTGGGCTCGGCCCGTCTCTTAAACATAACCCGGTCCAAAATCTAATTAATTAAATCCGGTCCATGAATTAATTAATCCAATTAATTAATTCGGGCTTATTAATAAGTAACTCAATTAATTAATTATCCAACATTTGCCAATCAATTAATTGGTAAATCTCATTCTTCTGATTCTCTTTTGTGTGACCCATTAGGTTCCCAATCACAATGTCTAACGATGTGAATTATTATTTTGATCTAATCAAAATCTATAAATTAAAACACCCC